>CAUYQU010006971.1:0-28742 GCA_963574635.1 Cheracebus regulus | reverse complement strand
ATTGCACAGATAAGTGAAAAGTCATCCTCATCTATGTGTTTTGCATTCTAGCCTGGGCAATAAAACAAGAATCCCATTCTCTCTCCCTCTTTCTCTTCCTCTTTCTTTCTCTCTTTCATTCTTTTTTTTTTCTTTCTTTTGCTGTTTCTTTCTTTCTTTCCCCTTTTCTCTCTTTTTCTAAAAAAAATTTAAAAACTAAAATAAAAAAGAAAAACATTAAAAAAAAAAGAAACAAGTTTAGTGGGAAAAAAATGGATGAAAAGTATTTATCATGTAAATCATAGTCACAAATGTCTATGACCATACTAATACTAGACACAAGACTAGCAAAGAGAATGTCCAGTGACAAAAAGGTACATTGTTTAATGAAAAAATGTTTCATGCACCAGGAAGACAAGAAATTGTAAATATATTTACCTATTACAAGAGCTTCAATTCACAAAGCAAAAATTGATAGAAAGAAAACGATAAGTACATAATTTTGCATTTATTGCTGGATGATTTAACATCCCTTTCACATAAGTTGTGGGAAAGAAGCCTAGGAGCAAATCAGAAGAGATGCTGAAAAGCAGAATGACACAAATATCATGAATTGACATTTATAGAACTCTATAATGGTGATAGCAGAATTCCTATTTTCCAATGCTCATTGTACACTTATCAAGACAGAACATACACTAGGAAATAAACTGTAAATAAATTTAGAAAGATTGAAATTATACAGAGTATATTATCTGTTGATAAGAGTAATTTAGAATGCAATAACAATAAAATATCTATAAAAAGACAAACTACTTGAAAATTAAGCAACACAATTTTAAATAATTTCTAGGCCAAAGAGGAAATTAAGATAACATTAAAATGTATTTTGTATTTAGTGAAAATGAAATACAGCATAAAATGTGTGGCTTGCAGTTAAATGAGCACTTAGAAATTTATAGCTTTATTTTATCACAAAAAGAAGAAAGATGATCTAACTTTCTCTTTAAGAAGACAAAGGAAGAACCAAACTGAAGGTTATTGCTAAGTATAAGAAGAAAACAATAATAAGATAAAAAAAAAACACTAATTAAACACAAGAACAAATAGAAAATTAAGAAAACTAGCTACTTAAAAAATTGACAAAGTAAACAAACCCCTAGCTAGACTGGTTAAGAAAAGAGAGAATAAGAGAAGAGAAGAGAGGGGAGGGAGATAATATGAACTAACCCATATCAGGAATTAAAGAGTTCAACCATTCAAAATCCTAATATAAAGAAAATGGATTATAAAATAACAGTGTCAACATTTTACAATAAAAATTCAAAATTGTACATAAAATGAACACATTTCTTTTAAAAATGTTTTTAGCAATATGACACATGATAAAATAGAAAATTTGAGTAGTTAAATATGTGTTTAAGAGTTGAACTTATTATCAACATTATTGCCAAAAAAACTTCAGCCCAGAGATTTTAATGGTGAATTTAAAATATTGATCATGAATAAAAAAGAAAAATCGTATGAGAATTTCAATATATACATTAAAAGTCTTTGAGAACCTCAACACTCAATCTTGATTAGGTGTCTTAAAAATTAGAAATAAAAAAGAAACTTTCTTAGTCTAATATGGTACAATATATTTACAATCAGCATAGAACTTAATGTGAGATATTGAACACTATCCCTTAAGATCTGGAATATATACTTTTTTCTTTTAGTAAAATGCTTTAATATACTCTAGGGCTTTTCTCTGAATGTGTGTGATTTATTTACATATAATATTTGATCTTTATAATAAAACTGATTTTTACAATAACATTGAGATATTTATCATCATCTCCATTTTACAAATAACAAAACTAAGGCTAAACACATTAATGATTTATACCATAGTATAATAAATACAATTTGGGAAACAGTCTTAAAATCTGCTATTTTATATAGAAAAAAATTGTTAGACATTCTACAGAAAGTATGTACAATTTAGATAAAGGTTATATATTTTCTTTTTTTCTGATGAATACTTTTTTAAAAAAATTTACTTATTATACTTTAAGTTCTGGAGTACATAAGCAGATTGTGCAGGTTTGTTACTTAGGTATACACATTCCATGGTGGTGGTTTGCTGCATTCATCATCCCATCATCTACATTAGGTATTTCTCCTAATGCTATTCCTCCGCAATCCCCCCACCCTCTGTGATTTCTCCTCTAGCCCCTCAACCCTCATGCCCCAGTGTGTGATGTTCCGCTCTCTGTCCATGTTTTCTCATTGTTCAACATCCACTTGTGAGTGAGAACACATGGTGTTTGGTTTTCTGTTCTTGTGGCAGTTTGCTGAGAATGATGGTTTCCAGTTTCATCCATGTCCTTGCAAAGGATACAAACTTCTCAATTTTATGGCTGCATAGTATTCATGGTGTATATATGGCACATTTTCTTTATCCAGTCTATCATCGATGAGCCCACATAGCCAACAGAATCTTAAGCAAAAAACTTAAAGCTGGAGGTACCACACTGCCTGACTTCAAACTATATTACAAGACTACTATAATCAAAACACCATGGTACTGGTACCAAAACAGAACAATGGAACAGTACAGAGACCTCAGAAAGAATGCCACACAACTACGACCATCTGATCTTTGACAAACCTGACAAAAACAAGCAATGAGGAAAGGATTCCCTATTTAATAAGTGGTGTTGGGAAAACTAGTTAGCCATGTGCAGAAAGCAGAAACTGGATTCCTTCCTTATACCTTATACAAAAATTATCTCTAGATGGATTAAAGATTTAAACATGAGGCCTGACACCATAAAAACTCTAGAAGAAAACCTAGACAATACTATTTAGGACATAGGCATTGACAAGAAATTCATAACTAAATCACCAAAAGCAATGGCAACAAAAGCCAAAATAGACAAATGGGATCTAATTAAACTTAAGAGCTTCTGCTCAGCAAAGGAACTATTAATAGAATGAACGGCAACCAACAGAATGGGAAAGAAATTTTTCATCTACCCATCTGACAAAGGCCTAGTTTCCAGAATCTACAAAGAATTAAAACAGATTTACAAGTAAACAAATAAACAATCCCAACAAAAAGTGGGCAAAGGATATGAACAGACACTTTTCAAAAGAAGACATTTATGCGCTAACAAACATATGAAAAAAAGCTCATCATCACGGGTCATTAGAGAAACGCAAATCAAAACCACATTGAGATGATACCACTTCACACCAGTTAGAATGGTGATCATTAAAAAATCTGGAGACAACAGATGCTGGGGAGGATGTGGAGAAATAGGAACACTTTTACACTGTTAGTGGGAGTGTAAATTAATTCAACCATTGTGGAAGACACTGTGTTGATTTCTCAAGGATCTAGAAATAGTAATACCATTTGACCCAGCAATCCCATTGCTGGATATAGGAATCATTCTATTATAAAGACACATGCACATGTAAGTTCATTGTGCCACTGTTCACAATAGCAAAGACTAATATCTGGAATATTTTTATTCTACATGCATTGTAGATGTCATCCATTGTAACAAAATAAGGAATATTAGTAAAGTCATTAATATTAGAGAGAGAGAGGGAGAAAGGCGGAGAAAAGACAGAGAGAGAAGTGAGAGGAAAGGCTGAAGAAAGAAGGGAGGGAAGGATGGTGGAAGAAAGAAGGATATCTCTATTTGCAGATAACAGAACTTTTAACAGAAATTCTAAGGAAAAGATAAATCAACTACTAGAATTATTAAGGAAATTTAGCAATCCAGGATATAAAGTCAATATACACAAGTAAATGTTATTTTTATACTTTGGCATATGCAAATAAAATATAAAATTTTAAAATAACAACAAAACAAAATATCAAAGAATAAACTTAGCAACAGATGTACTGCAAACCTGTTCTATAATGTTTTTTAATATTGAGAAAAAATTAGAGTAGCAAATGAATGGACATCTGAAAAATGCCCATGTATCAAAAGACTCAGTGTTATTCAGAAGACTGCTCTTTCCAAAGGGACTCATATATCTGATGTGATCTCACTGAAAAGTTTCCCATGTTTTTTAGTAGAAATTAAAAAGCTGTTTCTAAAATGCATGTGAACATGCAAATAATCTAGACTCTCTAAAACAATCGTTTATAGAAAGAACAATATTAAAGAACTTATACTTACTATACTTGGAGAAATATTATAAAGACACAATAAGCAATACACCAATCCTTAGGTACCAGCCTAAGGATTTACAAATATACCAATTCAATGTAATACAAAATCCAGAAATAGACCAAACTGATGTGGTCATTTGATTTTCAACAGAGTTGTAAGAGCATCCAATTAAGAAAGAAAAGTCTTTTCAACAAGTGACATTGTAACAACTGGAAATTCATATAGGAAAAAAATAATCATACCCCAATTGAGGTAATAGACATAAACATAAAAAAAAACGACATATGTTTTAGAACACAATCGCTAATATCTTCCTGATGCAGGCACATACAAGAGTATGCATTCTATATGGTTTCATTATTATGAAATTCTATGTTACAGTAAAACAAATCAAAACAGTGTTTTTCTCCAGGGGCAGGATTAATGGCCAGAACAGACTGAGAATGGACGCAAGAACACTTTTTGAATTGATGGTGGCATTTTACATCTTGAGAGGGGTTGAGTTACACAAGTGTGTGCATTTGCAAAATGTCATCAAGTGGTACACTTAAGATCTGTGTAATTTGTTGTATATAAATTATACCACAACAAAAATAAAGAAAGAAATAGTGAGACCTAGTTAATGAAATGCACAATGAAATGTTTCTGGAAAGTGTACTAATATCTGCAATTTACTTTGGAATAAATAAAAATGTGAGATAAATTAATGAATGAATATAGACCTGCTTAGATGGATATTGAATTGTTAATAGTAGAAATGAGGCTACCAGTACTTAGATGTTCATTGGCAACATCTTTCAAATGTACAGTTTTTGAAATATTTTATAAAATTTGGGGGAAAAACAGGGAGAAAAGTAATTACTGAAAAACAAAACCTTTAATCGGAAGGAAGGAAGGAAAGAAGGAGGGAAGGAGGAAAGGAGGGAAGAAGAGAAGGAAGCAAGGAGGGAAGGACGGAAGGATGATTTTTAAACTTTTAAATCTTTATACTGAGTTTTCTGCTATCACTAATTAATTTTAGGAAAGATGATATGAGGGAGCAAAGATGCCAGATTAAAGGTAAATAAATTAATGAGACCAAGTGTGGTGGCTCAGGCCTGCAATCCCAGCACTCTGGGAGGCTAAGGATCTGAGCAGATCACCTGAGTCAGGAGTTTGAGATTAGCCTGGTCAACATGGCAAAACCCCATCTCTATTAAAAATACAAAAACTAGCTGGGTAAAGTGGTGGGCATCTGTAATTCCAGCTACTCTGGAGGCTGAGGCAGAAGAATCATTTGAACCCAGGAGGTGGATGTTGTACTGAGCCGAGACCTCGCCATTGCATACAGCAAGATTTTGTGTCAAAAAAAAAAAAAAAAAAAGAAACAGAAAAAAAAGTGAATTGTCATTAAAATGAGAGAATATTTTCCTTATTTTTAACAAAGTTAGAGAACACACACAAAGAGAAAAAGAGCGAGCAATCAAGAGAGACTTAAAGACTTAAAAAGTGTTTCAAGATATCCAGTGGTAGAAACATAAGTCATTATCCAATGTTACAGATTTTACATAGAAAACAGCAATAGCAATAATATGCTTCTACAAGTTGATGATTATTTGTGGCATGAAATAAATATGATGAACCTAATTTCATAGCTAAAATACAAAAGAAAAAAATAGTTGAAGTCCTGGATTATTTAAGAATAATTTATTTCACTTTAAACAGACTTTTGGGATAGATTTTTAAGGGGAGCATATCAGATATAGGAAGACATTTTTCACTGCACAACTACAGAATAATTATGCTAATTTGAAATGTGTGAGTCCCTATTCCTGGCACTATTTAATTATCTTCTTACTCCTCCTTACCATTGTTTATTGACTCACTGATGCACTTTTAAAAATTGTTAAGAAATGTGCACCTACCTCACAAAATGACACATCCTATATATAGGTTTAACAAGTTATCCTTCAACCTGGGACACATTTGGTAAAAAGGAAGCTTTATTTCTCTTTAAGCTGGAGAAAAAGTCACAGGGCAGAACTTTCCTGGACAGATCAGGATGTATGGTCACCCTACCTTCTTGTAAATTGTAAACCAACACCATTTCTTATTGCTTTCTTAATCTCCTTAACTTTTTAATCCTCTTCTTTTCCAAAACCACTTTAGTCTCTTACATAGATGGCCATAACCCAGACGTCATCATTCCTCTTAACTAATCCACACTAGCTATTTTAAACTATAAAATCCCTGGGTCCAAATGCAGTATCCTAGTTTTTCAGTTTTTAATTTCTTTTGGAGACAGAGTCTCTCTCTGTCACCCAGGCTGGAGTACAGTGGCACGATCTTGACTCACTGCAACCTCCACCTCCAGGGTTCAAGCAATTCTCCTGCCTCAGCCTCCCAAGTAGCTGGGACTACAGGTGCACGCCACCACACATGTCTAATTTTTTGTATTTTAGTAGAGACCGTGTTTCACTGTGTTGCCCAGGCTGGTCTTGAACTCTTGAGCTCACGCAATCTGCCCTTCTCAACTTCCCAAACTGCTAGGATTACAGGCCAGAGCCACTGAGCCTGGCCTTTAATTTCAATACTGGAGATAGTTGATAAACTTAACATTGGCTTTAGAAACTGCCCACCTAATAGAGACCTAATATTTTATCTGCACCATTTTTGTTCTTCTGTTCAGCAAAACTCTAACTCAACATCGTTCCAGTGATGCAGATCTCCACATACTGTTAAGTGATCATCACATAACTGTACAGGAGTGATAGTTTAAACTCTCACAATTTCTAAACTTATATCTCCAGGCTAGTTAGCAACCCTGTGACATACTCAGTTGTTGTTTTTGCCTTTCACTTTTCTTCTCAGAATCCCTATCATAAATCTTCATGAATTAATAATGTTGAGATAAACAGAAGCAGATTTTTTCCAAGTGCAGACTTTTAATCTATAAATATTTCTTTATTCCTACCCATTCTATTCCTGAAGGAAAACTCATATTTTACTCCTCTTTGGGGACAAGCTCTTGACTAGAGCTTGTGATTTTTCTCAAATTATCCTCTGAAACACTGGCTTCAACAATTGCCATTTTCATATGTCATGGTTGTTTCCTGCAATTCATAAATATGTTCACGTATCTCATTTCTTTTTTAAAAAATAATGAAAATATTTTACTCTGATTTCTATATATTAATTCTCTTCCATGCATACTGTTTCTAATTATAGTTCTCAGTTCAGCCTTTAATTATCTTATTTATCATATATTTTGTGAGTATCTGCACTATGCCAGGCACTGTTGAATTGTTTGAATTAAATCACCGAGGGCAACAATAAAGAAAACAGACAAAATCTCTTCCCTCAAGAAGTTTACATTTTACTGGGGCTAGACAGAATTTTTAAAAATTAACAAACATGCTCAATAGGTAAATTATGTAGTGTTTTAGAAGTTGGGAAGTGACACACTTAATACTATGTAAAACAAGATAAGCAGAAGAGAGAATCAGAACTTGGCTCACAAGATGAGTTACAATTTTAAATTGAGTGGTCGTAATTGACCTTATTTAGAAAGTGATATCTGAACAAAGATTTAAGGAAAGGGAAAAATATAGCTATGTGAATAAGAAGCAGTGCATGTCAGATATGTTCAAGAAGGGCCCAAAGAGGTCAGTGTGGCTAGAGCAAGTAAGAGCATGGCAGAAAATTAATTTACAGAGGTACGGAAGCCATATGTACGACCTTGTAGAACACTGTAAAGCGAATGACCTTCATTCTAAGCAAAATGGGTTCTGTGATGGTTTTGAACAAGAGAGTGACATGATTTGACTTAGGTTTTAAAAGTATCACCTAAGATCCCTTGTTCACAATAGAAAGGCTTTGCGGGGGCAAGACTATGGTCATGAAAGTAATAAGGAAGATTTTATAATAAACTAGGAGGAAATGAATAGGACTTAGACAAATATGGTACCAGTGATGGAAGTACTGTTTGCAGAAAGGCAGAAATTGTCACATTCCAAAAATTTGTCCAGGTAGTTCTAACAGGATTGGACATGGGATGTAAGGGATGAGATGGCTCCAGGCTTTTGGCCCCAAGCAAAAGGACCACGTGGATATTGATTATTGTTTCAGAAGACTTGACTGGCAGAAAACATTAAGAAGGCTACAAAGCCTACCGAGAGAATAGAATTTAATGAGGGAAATCTTGAGAAGACTTTCAGCACCTTGCTACCTGGCATGTGGTCCCCAGGAAGCCATAACTGCATCCTTTAAAAGCTCGTTAGAAATATAAAATCTCAGCCCCTGCCCTGCTTACTAGATCAGAATCTCCATACTTGCAAGGTCCTAGATAATTTCTATGTGTGCTAAAGTTTGGGGAAATTTGCTGTGATAATGTTACATGAGAGAACAAGAAGGAAGCACATAGTTGGCAAAAAATGTCAAACTCTTCTTTAAAAATGTTCTCATAAACAGTGGAAGCATTTGTGAGTTGTAGATTGTTTTTAAACTGAAAAAAAGTTATTGTGATTAGCTGTCCTATGCAGAAAAATTAAGACTGCAGCCTGACAGACATACTCCATGAAGTTAAAGTGTAGATTCATCAATTAAAAAAAAATAATTTTAAATTCCTGTGTATTGTCCCTCCCTCAATTTCCCTGATTTGTATAAAATAATTTCTGAGACTCTTTCCAGTCAGTTTATTTTATGTAACTGCAGACGTATAAGGATTTCACCACAAATAATCACGGATTGTCAGATAGTCTAGCATTTGTTAAAAAATATTGAAACAAAACCTCCTGGAGTCTGTGTAACAGGTGTCAGGTCATGTAGCTAGCAAGAGTAGTAAGAGGGATAGCTGAGCTAGAATAAAGAACCATTGAATTATGGAAGGTAATATTGTGAATTTTTAAAAGTGTTCCATATTACAGGTTTTTTTTGGCTGCATAATTTTACCCAAAATGTGAATGAACTGAAAAAAATGCCTTTTACATAATATTTATCAACAGCATCCATAGGCACATAAGATAATTTGTGTTAATAGACACATAATATGTGGCATATGTCTAGGACAGTATTGTTAATTAAGGGGTACTGTTTTGCATGTTAATACTACCTACGGTCATGTATTTGGCAACAAACAAAGCATTATAAAATCACAAAATATAAATCTCAAAGCAATCAACTTTGGAAATGAGCCTTCATGCCAAATTGTACTTCATCTAGCATGTAATAGTAATGATAATATCTCTAGTCTGCCACAGCCTAGATGGACAGATAGGTTTCTCTTAGACTTCCCCAATTAATATTTCCAAGCTACTCTTTGACTAATTATTTTACAAATACCCGGGCAATTTTTATACATTCCACTCAAAACACATTTCTCTAACATTTTTAGAAATGTTATTTAAATACCGTGATCTTCCTCTGCATCTAGAGTTCTCCATCACATTCTCATTATGACCTGCTGATTTTTTCTTTTTCTATCTTGGAATGTTCTGCCCAAAGCTGTTTCTGTCTTAAAGAGTTTTCTGACCCATGGTCAGATTAGAACTGATCTTTCTCTTTTCTGGTCTCTGTAGAGTCTCTTCTCCTATCTTTAGGATTCATCTTTGTTTTTATGATTGCATTGTATCTTTCCTTATATGTGGTTATTAGAAAATTTATTTAGATCCTAAATCGTGAGATTTCTAAAGACATGAATGGTGTCTTCCTTGAAAGAACAGTAACACTATGGAGAACAAGAATGTCATAATGATAACAAAAATAGCTAAATTTAACTTTATATTTATGCCCTCACGTTATTTTATGTATTCTTACATATACTGCCCAATAAAAGCATGATAAAGCAAATCTTATCAGCCCAAAGTGGCTAAATATCTTGTCCAAGCTCAATCAGGTTGCCAGTTACATTATTAGGATTCTAATTCTGTTGCCAAAGACCATAATTGTATTATTTTACAACATAGTTTTGATGAAGCAGAGGTCCAGAATTCAACAAATGCTGATTTATATTTCTAGCTTTTTCTCTCATTCCATGGAGCAAATTTTGGAAACAGATGTAAATTTTCAGAGATTTCCTTGTTATACTTGACAACATCGTAACACATGATAGAGATTCCATAATTATTCAATGAACTAATACCCTTAAACTTTGTGGGTTAAAGTATCAATGTACTAAATTGCAGCCCCATCATTATTTCTAATTCTGTTTTCTCCATAGAGATGTTTACAATATTATTTTCAAAGTGAGTATTTAGTAAATTTTAAAAGTAATTATATAATGAAAACCAAAGCACCTCTATTTTACTTCCTTTTTGGAAAGATTTCTCTTAGATCTATAGAAATATGTCACAATATCTCCTTGACTCACAGTGAACATTCCTTGACCAAACTTTAACATGTTTATGGATCCCATCAGGGAGCTTCTCAGGGAAACCAGGCTGCAAGTTTTGCATGCTTTCAGTTTTACATCAGTCACTGTGAATCGATCTTCTTTATTTGCATCAATAGAAAAAATCCTGTTCTGTATCTCTGAAAAAAAAAAAAACCAACAGAAAAAGGATTCTTAAGACAGGTTTCCATCACTTTAAGAAAACAGTTTTAGGAACAACAGTAATGAGTGACTTTTCTCTGAGAAGTCATAAGCAATTGTGTTGTCAGTGCAAGAACAAAAAGCATGTGGTTTATACATGTGGCATGGCTGTCTTAATCTTTTAGTTCATCAAATTCCAAGGAGTGAGCAAAAGGCAAAGATTGTAACTTTAGCTGCCAAAGAGAGTGTGAATCATTTCTCTCAAGATTTTAAATATCCTTTTTTTAGCTTGGAGGCATAAAGCAACCAACCTGAATGAAAACAGATTTGGGCTGTAACAAGAAGACAGAATTTAACCAGCATATGCTAAAGTGTCTTACTGAAACAGAACAAAAGTTTTATACATAAATGTTACTTTAAAAGAGTATGCAGCAAATTGTTCACATTGTGTTCACTGGACCTTATTATACCTTTAAAGGTCATGAGAACTCTACTAAGGAACTAGAAATTACAAAAACAATAATCTGTCATGTCTTTTAATACCCATAGATTAATGCAACTTTTTAGTGCCCTACTCTAATTTAAGGCTTGCATAGATATATATTATATTATTTTGCACTTACATTGTTTTATATTTTCACTGTATTGATAATATTTTACTAAAATAGTATATCATATTAAAATGTTATTTAAATTGACAATTAGTAATGATAAACCTATGACATGATAGAACAAATCAGGAAGGCCAGAATAGACTCACACGTAGGAATATGGTTTACATAAGATGCTATCTCAAGTTAGTATGAAAAAGTTTGATTATGCAAAGAATTCTATAGAAACAATTGGAGACATGTCTACTGTCTATCTATCTATCATCTATCTATCTGTCATATACATTTGTGTCAGTATTTCATTCATTATGACAAAATAAATCCCAGTGGATACAAGCTCTAAGCATAAAGACAAACAGGAAAAGTATTAAATAAAATATTAATATTTTTCATTATTGATTGGAAAATTATATTTTAACCATTACCCAAATTTTAGAAGTCTAAGAGAAAGTTTCACAATTAGGCTATATAGTTGGAAGATTAATACTTGGCCAACATATTATAAGTCAAGTTAAAAGAAAGAGATGTGAAGCTGGGCAGAATATTTGTAACACAACATGAGAAATAGATGTGTGTCTTAAATATACTAAAAGTTGTTACAAACCAACTTAAAAGAACAGCTGCAGAAAGACAGTTTTCCTGTAGGTATCTGCATAAATGATTTCTTATCAAAGTGGTGTTCTCTGACAGCCTCACCAAAAATACCCAGGATCCTGACAATCTCGTTAATCAAGCTTTTCATTATTTTGTATTGTCTGTAAGGTCTAGGGAAACCGCTACCAGAAACTTTATATTCATTTAATTATTATATTCTAATCCATGACTCTTTGCCTGGCTTATACTGTTTATAAAAATTTAAAATAAATGAATAAATTAATCTAGAATAAAATGTAAAGAAATATGATAAATAACAGAAGTATTACCTTGGAAAGAATGAATAGATTATTCTTAGAGGTAAAGAAAGAGTCAAGATGTGTGTGTGTGTGTGTGTGTGTGTGTGTGTGTGTGTACATGTGTTTGTATAATTGAAAATAATCTGTGTTATAATCCTAGCACAAGGGTTATCAAGAACTACTCAGTAGACATATGACATTAGGTAGTATGAATTTGTAGAGAACTGGATGAGCTTGATTTTATGTTTCCACATTATTCCTCTGCTTTCTAAAATCAGGAAAAGAGAAATACAGTATCTGTTAGTATTTAATGAGAAAGGATTGTAAGCAATAAATAAGGGAATAATTGCACAATTTTAGAGTATGTTTATTTGAAGTGGTTTACCATTGGCCGCACCATAGGGAAAAGAGCTAGAAGTGGGTGACGCTGTCAGAGATCATGAAAATTGGAAAACACACAAGGGCAATGAACAGGAAATTTATAACAGAAAGGGAAATGTTTCAAAGATTTGAAATCTTCTATAAGACTTGATATTGTACTTCCTCATTTACTCCATGCTTCTCTGGCTGGCTTCCCTTCTTGTGCCTTATGGAATTGAAAAAAAACATTACTCCTTCAATGTTTTTATTCAGGTAACAATTCCTGGATGTCTCCCTTTGATGTCATGTCTATCCTGTATGTTAATGATTTCCAAATACTTATATTCAATCCTAAAATCAGCAAATCGAATGGTATTTATCAGGTTGAATACTTGAAACAGCCCTTTCAATCTTGGTTCCGTATTCCCCGCAAAAAAGACTGTGGCAGATGGCCATGTCAGCCCACTGAAAAACATCATGTCTCATAGAAGTACCCTTGGTATTATAGGTCTGCTTTTCACCGGGTGGAAAAGTACCACTGGGTCAGCACAAACCAATGACACAGTGACTGGGCATGTGATGGGAGAGAGCTCAGAGGAAAAGCTTTATTCTCTCTAAAATGGAAGAGTCTAAGTTGAGAGGTCCATGGAATAGAAAAAAAGAAATAAAACACACATTAGGGGCTAAGGTGCATAATGGTGATTCTTCTCATTCGTGTCATGACTCTGTTCCTATCTTTTCTTTTAATTATTTAATTTTACATGACGTTATGTGTAACATTTGTGAATATACCCAGTAAAGTAATAGAATGAAGACGTTGATCTGAAAGCCAGACTTAACAAGCAAACTGCCATCCAAACTTTATCAGTTAAGGATCAGTTATAAGAAATGGAAACCGTTATAGCTACTTTTAGAAGAAAGAGATTCAGATTATTTAAAATTTTTGGAAGTACTGGAGGGGCAGCTCAATTTTTAATAACACTCAGCTGCACCTGTGATTCACATATCTGGATGTTGCTCCCACACACACCCCAAGGTCACAACAGGAGAAAGCTAGGGACTGGGTTGCTGAAGAAAAACCCTATGTCCTTACAACTATGCTTGATGGACAGGGGGAGGGGGCGGGAGGGGGGAGTGGATCCCAATTATTTAGGAGACACTCTTCCCTTCCAACCCAAAGTTCAAATGTTGTACAAGTGCATCTAGTTAGAGGTGTTCACTTTGTATCAGAATGGTAGAAATGAAGAATTTTCAAAAAGCTGTTTGAGGTTTTCCATCCTCTGAAGGAAGGTTGATAGCTCTAAGGAGGAAAGGCAGGATACTAAATGGAAATCACTCATGATTACTACAGAAGCGTACCAGCCTGGAGGGTCAATAGGTAATTCAATCCACATCAACCCAGAAAACAGAAATTTTTCTCTGCTAAACTGCTTCTTATCTCAAATGCCTCATCCTGGTTAATCACACTATCCAGAAATTTCCTTTATTCCGATTTTTCCCTATGGCAAATTCTTATAGATAAATACATTTTATTTATTCTAACGTTTAGAATGTCCTAGTTGTCCTGTAGATAAATCAATTTTGTTGATTCTAACATTTAAATATTTTCTGAGTTACTTTTTATATCTCTACATGATGTCCTATCAGGGCAGATTTTCAGCTAATTTATGATTACTACTTTTGTCCATGATTGAAAAGATAATAAAATCTTTCTGATTAACGTGACCTGAACCAAATTATTTTTTCAACATTTTTTGCATTTGAACAATTTCAATGTTATTATATTCTTATTTCTTCCGAAGATTTATTTTTAAAAGAATTATTTTATCTTTATAACAGCAGAATGTCATAAGTTTGTAATACAGATTGCTTCAGTTATTGTGATTTATCCAATAAATATTTTTTTTATCTATGCCAAAGGCAGAGAATAATTACGAATGCTGGAAATGTAAAAAGTTTTGTTTATGTTGTTTTAGATTGAGTTTGTGAATTTTTTTGTTCAAGTTTCATTCCATTTTACATATTTAACTTGTATTTTAAAAGGCTTAGTGATAAAATTTGCATATTCCACATTGTGGTAAGATAAACAAATATACTCAAAGAGTTCCATATCTCAACCAGTCAAATCTGTGAGTATGTGACTTTATATCCAAAAGGGATTTTGTAGATGTGATTAAGAATTAAGCATTTTGAAGTAAGAAAATTATTCTGCATTATCCAGATGAGGCCAATGCAATTACAAGATCCTTGTAAGAGAGAGGTAGAGAATTAAGCTCAGAGATTACACAGAGATATGATGATGAAGGCTGAAGCTGAAGTAATCCACCTTGCAGGTGGAGAAAGTGACCACCAGCCAAGAAATGTAGATGGCGTTTAGAAGCTGGAACACACAGGGAAGTGGATTCTCCCCTGAAATTTTCAGAAGGAGTAGAGCCCTGCTAACACCTTGATTTTAGATTTCTGACTTCCACAATGGTAAGAGAATAGTTTTTGTTTTAAACCACTACAATTGTAGCAATATATCATAGCAGCAATAGGAAACAAATACACCTTATTCTTAATTATAGACATTAACTTCAGTCTGCCATGATGCAGTATTATTGGTTTCTATGATGGTAAACTTTTAACTTGGATTGGGATGGAATGTCAGATGCACCAGCATGCCTTGGGATTCAAGGCAGCAAAGAGGTTGTCATTTCTCCTAGTAAATTACCAGAAGTAGACCTACTTGATATTTTTCTTATGTACATTGCTTCATTTTGGGAAAGACAACATTTGACTTTTGACATATTTAATGATGTCATAATATTATCCAAAACCATTATTAACTCATCAGAGAAATAAAAGTTGTATCTGTAGTGACACATCTACAATAAAAATGTAACATGTGGTTTGTATCCTGTAAAATGTAGTCAATAAAATACATATGTTACACATTAATATTTAAAGAGGTTCTATTTGTTCTTCAATAATCTATTTCTTCAATAATCTATAAAATAAATTATCCCCAAAAGAAGAAAACATAATTAATAAAGACTGATATGTTCTTCTAGCAACATACTTTTTGAAGAAAACGTTACATTCTTGTCAAAACAGACAAATATAAAGAACCCTAGAAAGCGATGTATTAGTCCATTTTTAAGCTGCTGATAAAGACATACCTAAGACTGGGCAATTTACAAAAGAAAGAGGTTTCATGGACTCACAGTTCCACATGGCTGGGGAGGCCTCACAATCATGGCAAAAGATGAAAGGCACATCTCACATGGTGGCAGACAATAGAAGAGAACTTGTGCAGGGAAACTATCGTTTACAAAACCATCAGATCTCATGAGACTTATTCACTATGATGAGGATAGCATGGGAGAAACCCACCACCATGATTCAGTTACCTTCCACCAGGTTCCTCCCACAATACATGGGTATTGTGGGAGCTACTATTCAAGATGAGATTTGGGTGGGGACACAGACAAACCATATCAAGAGGCAATGTAATGTTGGTGAGGAATAAGCAGAGAGCAAGAGAGAGTGTAAGTAAATATATCATTAAGGGGAGATGATTTCTGTAATTTTTATTTCTAGAAATAGCTTTTACTTGAAAATAAAAGAACACACTTATAAGTTTCTATGTTGTTTTAAGTTTTATAAATTAGTATATACTACTTTTGTGATTAGGGAATGAAATCTTGAAAACCAAGTGTCTATGGACGTTTGTAATGGGCTAGGCAGGATAGAAAAAAAAAATTATCCCATAAGACCTGGAATGCATCCAGGAATCAATCATTACAGGTGTAATGACTTAGAACAAATATTCTCATTTCTTGAATTGCTCTCCAAGTAGCAAATAAACACTCTAATTTTTTCACTCCCAGCTCTTATCACAATTTGAATAATGTTTCTGTTAAAACACAGACTCTTGACTCATAACTCACCTGTCCTCCATCTTTTATAGACAGAGCCTTGGTAACTTTCCCACTCCCACTGTGAACAACTTTCTATGCACTTGAGAGACTATATGCCTGGATATTCTGAGAGTTGGTCTAGGCTTCTTGACATTAAGCTCTGCTCTCGTTTTTTGGCCATACTTTTTATTCTTGTAGCTATGATGACAATTTTTAGACATGTATGAAGATTGACTACCTAGGCACTCTTTACTTTGCTGACTAAACATCCCCTATCAGTATGAATCTCATCCTAACAAATGGAGAGAGTGCGACCTCCAATCCTTCTCCTTATTTTTTTGCATAAGTGATAATTATTTCACCTTTCAAGATATTACAATATCTACATGATTATATATATTACATCATTTGTTCTGATGCCATTTAGAAATTATTTTTTAATTTCTATGTATTTAACATTCCTTGAGATTTAACGAGTAATGCAAGCATATTCTACCAGAATAAAGTATTTTAAATGTATTATTGAGAAACCATTAAAAGTTATTTAGCAAGAATTCTCATTAAAGTACTAATATTCATTCTGCACACTCATGGGTTTTCTATATATTCATAGAAATATGCATGTTTATATCATATTTGAGTTACAAATATTCCCATTCAATATGACTGGTTATTCAAAAACTCAGCTCTAAGAGATCAGATGCAGCTGAAAAAAAATTAAAATGTAATTCATTCACAAATGTTAGATATTTTATTACAATCTGGTTAGCTTTGCTAAATTAATTTCATGAGAGAAAGTAAAAACCATTTCCAAATACAAATTGTTTTAAATTACTTCAAAAATAAATCTGTATACCTACATTGTAACTTAATTCTAACCAAAAAGAATGTGTTGGCCTTTCACAAAGTGTGACTTAGTGGGACTTGAGTCAATCATCCCCATACAGTAGGGAACAGGGTAAGTAATGTCATCAGTAGAACAAATATTAAATAAGAGCTTAAAATTGAGTAAGTTGATCTCCTAAAATGTTCAAGAGAGAAATAACACGGTGAAGCACAGGGATAATTTAGTGATTATGTTTATTTTGGATTAAGAAATAAGATACTGATGATATATTCTGGTAGAGGAAACCCCAGACTTTTTAAATGAACCAGTTGGAGATAATGGAACAAACTGATGCCAGGTCAACATGAAACTAATTTTCCAATTTCACAAGGAACAGATGGTGTGGATGGACATGAAAATTGGCTTCATAGAGGGAAAAATGGTTGAGTTTGGCAAGTTAATTTCAGAAAATACACTTCAGGAGCTAGTTTTTTCCAGCCATATTGAGAATGTTCTCCCACTGATATGGTTGATTAAGAGTAATCATGGGTATGTTTGCAATCTGTGAAGAACAACTAGATATCTCCCTTTGGTAAGATCCCCTCACTGGCCAGCTGGTTTTGTGGAACAAGTTTCTGGGAATTTTCATTTTATGTCATTTAACGGAAGCTTAATAAACAAGGAAAAAATTTCATGTAATGAATTGAGTTAGAGATGCTTTCTACTGGCTAATGCCTGTACCATATCCCTATGAAGAACAATGACAGAAAAATAATAGAAGAGGTCATAGCCAATGGCATTTTGAACAAAAATTTTTTTAGAAGTATTTGATTAAGAGGAACCAAATGCAATTTTATCTAAGAGGTTGTATTTTTGACTTGGAAAGACAATTATTTTATTTAATGTAGAATGAGACTGAAAAACCAGAAGACTGAGGTTGAGTTTTCATCTTTTCTTTCAGTTAATGGTCTGATTTGGAAAACATGACAGAAGTAAGGAATAGCTGGCTGTACTATTATGCCAAATCACAGTTTTGCAAACTTGGTCCTACAGCAAATTCACAAACTTGGTCCTACAGCAATTACTCTAATTCTGTGAAATAAAGATAATTTTACCTTTTTGAAATGGCAATCTATATTCCAATCATGCAAGCTTTAAAAGGAAGATGAGAGGGAGAAAGAACATATCCAGTAAAATTGCAAGACTGGCCTGAACTGAAGACAACAGATGTGGCATTGAAAGATGCTTTCTTAAAATAAAATGAAGACTTGCTAATAACTTACAAGGAAAATAATAGCAGGGTATGTGTCTTTAGTTGTTAATAATGACTGAAATATCAGGAGTGATGAAGTTAGAATGAGATTTTAACATAAGAGATAAATGTCATGTGGATACTGCCAAAATTGTGTAGGGTGGAAATCATTACTTCACAGTGTATTAAAATGAATCTTATTCAAAAAGAACTATATCTAATAACAATAATAAGAAAACATAATTGGATATATCAAGAAAACATCTATTTGGATGGAAAAAATAATTTATGAACTGAAGAATAGATACATGGATGGTAAAAAAAATTGGGAAAAAAGTGAAGCAAACTGGTAAAAGATTGTAGCTCTACAAGCTCGGCAGTGTGGAGGGAACCATGGTTTAATACTGCCTTGGTTTGATTTCATAGATGAGAGAAGCTCTGAGAGGAGCTGCTGTTCTGAACTAGTCTCATGAGAAAGGAAGAAATAGCTATTGATTTAAAAATACAGAAAATTTTCAAAGAATGAGGAAATGTACTCTTGGAGTTTATTTTAACAAAGGAAGAAACACCCTATATAGTCAATATAACCATGACTTGACCATATGTTCTCTAAATGCAGAAAATAAATATGACATTTTAATTAAAAATTAAAAATACATTTATTTAAAAGATATGAAGTATTATTAGGTTAAACAATGTAAAATTTTCATTTTCTATGTCACAAATATTCAAATATCCATAATTTAAAATGGTTCAACAATACTGTGCAAAAGAATGTGAGTCAAATAGATCCAAATTTAAAATGGCTCAAATAAAAATGAGTGTTCAAATAGAAGTTCTCAAAACAAGAGTCCAAACTGGACATTCCTAATGTCCAGGTGTCTGTTCTCCATGTGGTGTCCCCACCCAGGAACACAAGTGCTTCTGTTGCTCTGTTCTGCTCAAGTACTTCATCGTGTTGTTCATCCAGGGCCCAGAAAAGAAAAGAAAGCATGAGGAGCACCTCTACCTAATATAAATTTTGGCCCAGAAGTGGCACATGTCAGTTGTTTCATTTTATTGCTGAAACTTTAGACCCCCATTGTGTGCTCAGGAGGAAGAGTAAATATACTTTTGGCCACAGTTAGCAGCCTCTGAGATACACACACACACACACACACACACACACACACACACACACACTACATTGGCAAAATTTTCTTAGGAATGAATGCAACAGTTTAGCTAAGGGGACTTGAGTCAGAAATCTAGGGTCCAAATTCTTCTTACTTGAGGCAGAAATAGTGATGCTTATCTAACCTTTCAGCAATTTCTAGCAGAAGATTCATGATATAAATGTCAGCATGTTCTCTAGTTCTGTGGAGTCTGAGATGGCCATGTGTTCCAGAACCTGAAGCTGCCAGACAGTGGAGCTTCTATCGGCCAGGGTCCCTTAGTAACCATGCGGAGTAGAGCCGCATTGTACATGTAGGTGATGAGGGACAGGTTGTTTGAAGGGTAAAGAATATGTTTGAATACTGGGATACATATAATCAAGGAGTTATCTGGTAACACAGCAAAACCTAGCCTATTATAATACATGTCATTAGTATGTTTCTAGTTTCCTCCTCTATAAACTATAATAATATTACAAATATCAGATCATAGAGTTGTTGTGAAGATAGAATTACCTAAGGCATATAAGGCACAGAGGACACTGCCTGCTTGGGAATATGATAATTACAAAATACATTGTTATTTATATGATTTTAGAAATTAGAAAAATGTTAATGGGACATCTTTAAGTCATATGTTTAATTATCATACACATATATAAAGAGTTATCACAATTTCGAAAGGCATTTAGTGATTCAATTTTTTACCACAATTTTATGATAAAGTTTTAATTTCCATTTTACCAGTAAATTAGATGTGAAAATTATTTAAATGAATTTTAAAATCATAAAGGTAGTAATAGATAAATAGAAGCCGAAATTAACCCTAAGCAGTAACACACCAGAGACTCTTATACCATGTCTTTGAATATATGTCCAACTTTTAGAATATTTTAAAAATTAAATTTTTCTGATTTGCATACAATGCATTAAATGACCATTTCTTTTATTATAACTATGATTTGCAGACAAATTTTAAAATCTTTTCTATTAGTAGATGCAAGGGATCTTCACAATAAATTGATTTCTTAAAATAAAATGTACAAAAGCCAGACTATTGTATACAGAATGAAGGCAGAAACTAAAGTGTGAAATAAAGTTAAGAGAGTAAGAAAAGGGAGACACAGATTTGAAAGAAGTAGAATGAAAAAATCCAAGGGCAATCAATAATTGTGCTTTGTTTTGTCCTAGGAATGTTTGTTGGTTTTAGTATGTAGTCAAAGAAAAAGATGACCAAAAGAATAATACCAATGTTTGGGGTCAAATGCACAAGGATGAAAAAGGAAAAGAGAAGACAAGTAACATTTTCATTTTTATTTCTTCTGAACTTCAGAGGAGAATCAGCAGCAAATTGAAAACTGAAGAATAAAATACAAGAAAACACCCAATGACTGTGAGTAACTTTGTAAGTCTCTACAAAATTTCACAAGATCTTAATATATTCTCTTAGTCATCATTAATTATAATTTTTTTTTAAACAGGAATTTTACAAGATGCGAGAAATGAAATGTTTTCTTGTTCAAATACAGGATAAGAAAAGTACAGATTCTAAAAACACAGAATAGTAAATTTGATGCAGAATATTAAATTAATGTCACTACTACGTAATAAAGAGACATTAATCACAGTAAGACAGCCCTTACAGAAACAACTGTAATCTAACATTTAAATTTGCATCTTCTTCTAAAAGACTATCTGGAGAATGGCAAAAACATAATGTAACTTGATGGGAGCATAAAATCTGAAAGCATATTTTATATTAATTTTATAAAGTAGATTTCATCATGGTCCACATTTTCACAGTTGTTTGAGTTAACTGAGAGTAAACTCAGTTGCAGTGGAAAACATGCTTAATCTAGAAGCAGAAGACATGGATCTGAATATTTGTATCTAGCTCCTTTGATTTTAGAAATCAATTACAAAAATAAATTTAAAATGGAAAAAAACAACTCAATGTTAAAAAATAAGCAAACAAGTTATTTCATAAAATCAAAGTTTTACAATAATTAAATGAGAAAATACATATGAGATTGCTTTGTAGACTGTAGTACAACCAAGAAAACAATTTTTATTTATAATTTACCAATAATTCCACACAAATACTGCCTTCTATTTTTCTACAGCATCACATAGAATAGATTGCTTTACCACTGCAATTTTCTTTTTTTTTTCTTGTTTTCTCTATCCTTTCAAAAAAATTACTTTTCCCTAAAATCTGGTGTTTGGAAGTTAAATACCTGTTTTTATTCTTGTATCAAATGTTTTAAGTATACTCACCTGAGTTACCCAATCACCAACTCAACCTCGAGACAAGATACACACCTTGAAAGAATTTTTCCTCAGATTACTCCCTCCCATTCTACATGTAAATATTGTTTAGTATTTTAGAACTATTTTCTTTTATCTTACCTCCTCCCTGAATGCCTCATGACTATTTTTTATATGACAACAATTTTTATTTCCTAACATGTTTACTTATTTTCATTGTACCTTCTCTCCTTCTTGGAACAAATTTCCTTCCTCACGGTTTAATTTTATTCTTTTTAAAATGCAGTATTAGAAATTCATTTCTATTAGAGTTGTGGGTTGGAAGTACACATTCTTTTTAAAAGTCTAAAAACTTATTTTTCATTATAAATTATAGTTCGGTGGATTTTTGAATTCTAGGTTGACAGCATTTCTTTCAGCACTTTGAAAAAATTATTTAGTTTTTTGTTGGCTTTTATTATTGCTGTAGAGCATCTGTGTAAATTGTTTCTTTCTTTTATAAGTTTTCTCCTTAATTTTTGTTTTGTTTTGTTTCCAAAACTTCTTTTTGCCTTTGTTCAGCATTTTCTGATATCCTCTTTCAATAGAAGTACAATGAGATACATCTTAGATATTCTCAAAGTATTCATGTCTACTAATTGCTCTCATACTGTCCATCTCTTTATCTCTTTGATCTTAATTTGAGATAATTTAAGTAATGCCAATAATCAGGTTACAAATGCTCTTTTCGGCTGAATAAACACTTTTATTCTACCCATACCTGAAGTTTTTTATTCTAATAAATACTTTTCTAAATTTCTAAAATCTGCATTTTTAAAAATTCTCATTTTAATATAGTAACTTGTAATTTTCTCATGTTCTTGAAATTCTGTTTTATAGTCTGTCTACTGTCTAACCATTTTGCCAGTCCAATCCAGCTATTTGTTATTTTCCATCAACTCATATATTTTTCTTAAAATGTTTTTTGTTATTTTGAAATGTAAGCTCCTGTTCAGTGTAATGTTATTAATCAAAATAGAATAAACAGTTTTAGCATATTAATTTTCCTCAAGAAAGAGGCATTTTGAATTTTACTTTTTCAGACACGCAAGTTTTGTTAACAGTTTAGAGCTATTTAATGGTGATTTATCTCTCTTGGTTTACAAAAAGATGCAAATAATGTTAATTCAAACCCAGGCAGGCATCAAAGAAAACTTGTTAATTGCCAGGTAAAAGCATTTTCTTCTTCCTTTGTTTTTTTTGGAGCTTGGCCCCTGTTGCCCAGGCTAAAGTGCACTGGCATGATATCGGCTCACTGCATACTCTGACTCCTGGGTTCAAGCGATTCTCCTGTGTCAGCCTCTCGAGTAGCTGGGATTAGAGGTATGCACCAACATGCGCAGCTAATTTTGTATTTTTAGTAGAGACAGGGTTTCTCCATTTTGGTCAGGCTGGTCTTGAACTACCGACCTCAGGTGATTTGCCCTCCTCAACCTCCCAAAGTGCTGGGATTACAGGCGTGAGCCACTGCGCCTGGGCTGTAGGGCTCCTTTTTTAAAGATACAAACTCCTCACCTTATACAGTCTTTGACTTCTGTTGGTACATTAACTTTAAAACTAAAACCACTTGACTGATAAGATAACTGAATATTTGGTCACCCTTCAAAGTAGCAAAATAGTTGTCAGTTTCTGCTTTTGATTCTACTTTTCAGCTGTATCTTCCTTTTCTATATTTTTCTCAAAATCTCAACTGTGCATAGATTTATCAAATGTTATTCAACATGTTTAAGTTTTTATAAAGGAATAGTTGCAGATAATATTACATGACAAATTCATAAATATGGAAGAGGTATTATCTATCAACAATTCATAGAAATCTTGTCTTTATCTTAGTTGGTTTATTCTTTCTTAATGTTTTGCTATAGATGGAGAGGATTTATCTAGAATATCTGTAGAATAAATAAAGCTGTGAGAGATAGCTAATGTGGTTTAAAAAAAAAGGGTAAGATGATAAAAATGGGAAAAATATAAAATTACCCTATATAAAATTATCCAGTGCAGTGTAAAACAGGCATGACAAGACTGCTGTTGGTAAACACAATCTGAAAACAGTGATTTCAATGGAGCAAGGATATTTACCACCAAAAGAGGAATCAGAGGTCTTTAAACTGAGGGATCATGAAAGAAAGATTATAAATTTGTTATGCTGTTCTGGAGGGTGATTTCGAATAAAAAACTATGAATTACAAAGAGAGAAATGCTGGATCAATATAAGAAAGACCTTTTAGACAATTAGAGATTTTACCAAAGAATTGGTTTCTGTCCAACACATTAAGGATGTTACAGAAGACAACACATGAATATCTACCTAAGATTCTGTAGATGGGTTTCTGGCTTTTGAAATTAACTGATGGCATAAGTTTCCATGAAAATGTATTAGTCTATGGTTCTATAATTATACATTTTCTCTTTGCATCAGGAAAACATACAAATATGTTATTCATTGGCTCTTTACAAAACATACAACCACCATATTGAGTAAACTATTTTTACTATATGATTCTCAGTTCTACAACTTATGTTAGATGACTCAAAAGCTCTTAAAAACAAATTATTAAGTATTATAGGTGATGTCATATAACTTCTGTGATTGTTTCTTTCAGCTTTCCTTAAAAACAAAGCTTCAATAGCCCTAAAATGTTTTAGAAAAACTCATAAGGACAAAAAGCTTTTGTGTGTTTTTATTCCCCAAATAAAAATTAATTATAAATTTAATTTGATATAATGACAAATAAAGATATAATAAGAGTTTATGTCTCATTGTAGAAAAACAATCTTCCTCTTTCAAATGCAATATTGATTGTTACTACATGTCAAGTCTGTTATGGATTATTTTAGTTTGCTTATTATATATATTTCAAAATTTTAGCTTAATATATTCAGCTTGATTTTGTATATTTCTTCGTTTCATAGGTACTAACTGAGCCTCTGGGTTTTGTTTGTTTGTTTGTTTTTGTGAGGGGCTTGTGCGTGCTGTAAGGCAACAAGGAAAGGAGAAAAAAACAACCTTGACTATATTCTAATAAATGTATGTTCCAGTGGGCTGAGTAGACTTCAATTAAAGAACCAAAGATCTTTAAAGATCTTTAAAAATCTTTAAAGATCTTTAAAGAGTCAAAGATCTCTAATGACTCCTTGTTGTTAACACATAGAATATATTTGAGTCCTTATTTTGCTGACCATCACCGTCATTGGATACCATTAACCATTGTACCCTTTAAACAATCTCACCTAACATTATACAACTGAAGCTTACCTTGATTTTCTCCTCTGTGTCCACCATTGTTATGATTTCTCCTTCTCTTTTCAACAGTCTGAAAACTTCGTCAGTATTCAGAGTTCTTAGATCTCTGTCATGAATTTATTTATAGCTCACTCTGTATTTTTTGTTTTAAGGTGGAGTTTCTCTCTTGTGGCCCAGGCTGGAGTGCAATGGAGTGATTTCAGCTCACCACAACCTCCGCCTCCTGGGTTCAAGCAATTCTCCTGCCTCAGCCTCCGGAGTAGCTGAAATTACAGGCATGCACCACCATGCCCAGCTCATTTTGATTTGTTTTTTTTTTTAAAGATGGGATTTCACCATGTTGGTCAGGCTGGTCTTGAACTCCTGACCTCAGGTGATCCACCTGCCTTGACCTCCAAAGTGCTTGGATTACAGGCATGAGCCACAGTGCCCGGCCCCATTTTGTATTTTAATAGAGATGGGGTTTCTCCATGTTGATCAGGCTGGTTTCAAACTCCTAACCTCAGGTGATCTGCCCACCTCAACCTCCCAAAATGCTGGGATGACAGGTGTGAGCCACCGCGCCTGGCCTCTGTGTTCTTTATAAATGCTTTTGTCTACCTGATCTCAATAACTTTAATAACATTTGTCCACTTTCACCAATTTTACAGCTAATGACAACTTAGTCCAAACCACTGTTACCATTTGCTTGGTGTGAGGGTTAATTTTGTGTATGAACTTGCCTGGGCCACAGGGTGTCTAAACATTTGATTAAATTTTACTTTGGGCGTCTCTATGAAAGTATTTCTGAATGAGATTAACATTTGAATCAATAGACTAAAGAAAGCAGATTACCCTTTCTAATGTGAGTGCGCCTCATCCAATCAATTAAAAACTTAAGGAAACAAAAAAAGCTGTATAAGAGGGAACTCCTCCTGCTTGACTATTTGAGCTGGCATATTGATCGTTTATGATTTTCAGACTCAGATCAAAACATTGGCTTTCCTTGACTCTTGAGACTGCTGACTTTTAGAGTGAAACTTACACCACCAGCTCTCCTGGTTCTCAGGCCTCCGGATTCAGATTGGAACTACACGTTGGCTCTCTTTGGCCACTGCTGCAGCACTGACCGCAGATCTCGGGACTCCTCAACCTCCATCTTCAGCATGGGTTTCAGTCCACATCTGTGGATTCAACTAACTGTGTATCAAAAATATTTAAATTTTTTTTTAGATTAAATCTGTAATTGAACACATACAGACATTTTTTCCTTGTCATAATTCTCTGAACAATACATTGTAACAACTATTTGCATACCATTTAAATTGCATTACATAGCATTTAAATTATATTAGGTATTATAAGTAGTCTAAAGATAATTTAAAGTATCCAAGAGGGTGTGCATAGGTGATATGCAAGTACTAATACACTTTATTTCAGGGGCTTGAGCATCTTCAAATTTTTGTATCCATGGGAGTCCTGGAAGCATTGCCTCATTGACACCAAGGAATAAATGTTTAAATATACACATATCCTATTAGTTCTGTTTCTCCAGAGAACCCTGACTAGTACAGCTGCACTCCTGAAATATCTTATTCTATTTTTTATCCTCAATCTTTTATTTCTTTTTTAAATATATTCTTTGCTCTGTAAGCTTAATGTGGTCAGAATCTTTATGTACTCCTATTGTATCTGTTCAACAAATTACATGCTGAAGGATTCAAAGCTTTTGACTATCTGACTGTTCTATCTCTCTTACTTCACTGGTTACGATTCTCTATTATTTATTTTCTTTTTTCAACCCACCCCCACTTCTGACATTGTACATTCCAATGTTTGATTAGCTCATGACTCCTCTAAACTCTCAAGTTTAAGGATGTTGTTTTATCTGTCTGAAATTCTTTATATACTCCTGTTCCCTACAGTTTCTTCCATGTAACTAAAATATTAGATGTGCTCATTTCTAAGTTTCCTTTGTTATATTCTGTCATAATTTATTATTTTAACTTTTTAAATGTCATCAAGTTTATAAATTACGTTTTGTCTTTCCTTCTTACTAAACTTGCAAGTAAATGACTTTGTCTCTCTCAGTACCTATTATTCCTTTGGATGCTAGAACAGAGAAATTAATCAATATATGAGTTGAATTAAAATGTATTTTACATGATATTAATTTTTACAAGTAAATTTGATTGACAATGTTCTCCTGGAAAACAAAGATGTTTAAGAGATCCTCTAGTTACCAGAGTGGCTGGAGTATTATGGAGATGTTGTTATAGACAATAAAATTTCAATTAAATAAAAGGATTAAGTTCAAGTGATCTATTGTACAACATGGTGACTACAGTTAATAACAATGTATTGTATTTTTGAAAATCTTGTACAGAGTAAACTGTGTGTTCTCACCATTAAAAAAGACACATATGTGAGGTAATGAATATGCTAATTAGCTCAATTGAATCATTTCACTATATATACATATATACATAACATGTTATACATGATAATATAAACAATTTTTCACTAAAAATAAGTGAATTCATTTAAGAAATTAAAATAAAATACATAAATTTTTAAAGAAACCTTTCATTATTCTGTGTTCCAGGAAACAGCTTACCACAAGTAACTATGCTTTCCATATGACTTAAAAATACTCAATCATGTTCTTCTTGCTTACCTTCCTTAGGACCAGATTAAGACATTCCAAATCCCCCTTCTTAGTACTGTAAATGGTGAGATGAACTCTTCATATCCACTCGTCAACATGTACAAAATAACTGCTTCCTGGATATGATCAAACTATGATTAAGATTCTCTCCTTTCCCCTGGCTCCTGAACTTTGATCCTGAAGTGCTTAGTCAGAGCTAGCATTTAGCACTTCCTTAATGACCCCTCTCTAGAATGATCTGGCCTCAGGGTAAAATATTTTCTGATTGACTGTACGATCACACCACTCTCCCTCAAGAACTTCCTCTTATCTGGTTCTTTCTAGCCTTATTTGCTCTTTCTTATAAATGAAAAACTGCTTTCTGCTTAACCTTTGAGATGCATATAGATCTTAGGTTCAGAGCATTCTCCCTGTTCCAATTGTCCCTTCTTCCTCTTGCAATAATATTTTCTTATTTATTTATTTTATTATGCTTTAAGTTCTGGGGTACTTGTGCAGATCGTGCAGGATTGTTGCATAGGTATACACATGCCATGGTGGTTTGCTGCACCCATACCCCTGCATCTACATTATGTATTCCTGCTAATGTTATTCCTCCCCAATCCCCCGACCCCTGCTACCCCTCTTCTAGCCACCCAACTCCCCGACAGACTCCAGTGTGGGATGTTCCCCTTCCTGTGTCCATGTGTTCTCATTGTCAACACCCACTAATGAGTGAGAACATGAGGTGTTTGGTTTTCTGATTTTGTGTCTGTTTGCTGAAAATGATGTTTTCCAGGTTCTTCCATATCCCTGCAAAGGACATGAGCTCATCATTTTGTATGGCTGCATAGTATTACATGGTGTATGTGTGGCACATTTTCTTTATCCAGTCTATC
>CAUYQU010006969.1:0-13728 GCA_963574635.1 Cheracebus regulus | reverse complement strand
CCCCCCGTGGTAGGTGTTTTTTTTTTATCCCTCTCTCCCTCTCTCACAATCACTCGGCATAATAAAATGCTCTTCTCCAAAAAAAAAAAAAAAAAAAAAAAATGAATTTTTTTTCAAACCTTGGCCAATAAGCTAGGTGATGATTGGCTTTGATTTCACCCTGTGAGTAATGGATGCTAGACTGACAAGAATGAGATTTTCCCTCTCTTGATATTTTCAAAATATAAAAAGGGAGAAAGTATTTCCCAAAAAATTAATGAAGAAGAGCTGAGCTTGTCCATGAAGGCTCTTCTCTCTGATCATCTCAGAAGGTCATAACAACATTCTCCGGTTATGTGATGGTAGCTCATTCTAAATCTTTATCAAAAAATGCATTACATTTGTGGTGTCATTTCACAGCCAGGACATGCTTTCATGCTTGTCCTGGAAGGATATCGTGGAGCAGTGCTACTACTACTGTCTACTACTATTTGGTTCTCTTTTCTCCATCTAGCTCGTATCCTGGCATAAGCTCACCCTCTCTCATTACTGCAACCACTATCTACATGGCTGAATCTCAAATTCATATCTTCAGGCTAGAGCCACCAGAGCAAGAAGGACAATTTCCATTTGGGTAGTGTTGAGGTATGTCTCTTTTTCTTGACTGTAATTTGCAAAGCAGATATCCAGAGCTGGTTCAGAAAAAAAGCTAGCAGCTGAGGCAGAATGTTCAAAATTAAGAGATTAGACCAAAATAACGAACAAATAGAGTATTAAATATAAAATAAAGAACACTGATGACTTCTGCTTTGTGCATCGCATATACCACATACTGTTTTCTAATATAACACCAGTCATGTTTTACGGTGTTTTTTTATTTCACACTTCTCTTTCTTGTTAGACAATAAGCTTATCAAGGGGAAGGAACATACCTTGCTCATTTTACATTTCTAGTTCTTAGACCAGGGCCTAGTACAGAAGCACTCAATTAACAACAACAACAAAAACTAAATGAAGGAGTAAATGAATTAAAAACTGCACCCTGAGATATTTGGTGCCTTCTTGGTGTCTATTACATCTTAGCAGAATGATAGAATTTCTGAAGCATAGCAAGAGAGGATTGTTAAAGGCCCCCAGGTGTAACCCCACTCATCAAACAGCCCTCTTCTTCCCTGTGTCATCTGAAGATTTAGGGTGATAGAAGACTCACTGTCTTCTAAGACCATTTACTCATCTTTGAAAGGCTTAAATTAGAAAGTTGTTTGTTTTAACAAGCTGACATCTCTGGCTTCCTCCCACATATTCTAGCTGCATCCTTAGGGCTTTCAGTGAATAAATACAATCCCTCAGAAGATTCTTTGCTATTGATTTGAGAGCCTTGTCTAGGCCATATTTGATTTCAGACTGAACTTGTTATGAGTTTTAAGTCTTTTCATTCACAAATCCTAATAAAACATGATTAAAAAACCAATTGAAATTGCTCAGCACAGCAATATCAAAGTGATGGCTTCTTTCTTGAGGTCTTACCTTTGTTTAATCAAGAAGAAAGAAAGGAACTATAGACTCTTGACACTAACCATGTGTTATCTGTTGTCCACACACTTCTTTTCTTCATCTAATTTAATTCTTCTAATCAAATCATGGTATTATCATTTTCCTTTTACAGGACAGCTAATAAGCACTGTTTAAAAAAACCAACTGTTCCTGGTTCAAAAATATAATAACCTGCATTTGATGCTATGTTGATTTGACTGAAGGACTGTCATATATCAATGTATAAATTTAAAAACTAAATACTTTTTTAAATTGCAGAGAAAGTTCTTCCCTTTAGGTAGGCACCACAGATTTTGGAATTAAAGAGATCATGGCTATATTTCCTGGCTTTACTCCTTTATAGCTAAGTAACCTAAAGCAAGTCATGTAACTTCTCTGGGATTCAATGTTCTAATTTGTGAAATGATAGCCTTATATTATAGACTATATAAGGCTAAAGTGAGGATAAAATGGGATCACGTATGGCAAGGTGGCAGCACATGCCCAGCACATGACAATTATGAGGATGATGAAGAGAATATGGAGATTCGATTAAAGAACATAGAAAATATTGTTGCTGGGAGGACCTTCAGCAATTGCCTAATCAAACTCTATAGTTTATATATATATGGAAACTGACATCAGATCCAGAGGGAGCAAGGGTTTTATTCAAGGTCATAGAGCAAGTTAGCTTCCTGCCACCATTCCCTAGGTCAGCTCTCGTCTCTGCAGTCCAGACAAAGCCCCCGAGGTCTAGCATTTCCGTCACAGGATAGGGCAGAAATGAGCAGCCCAGGCATCCTTGGCACTCAGCTTATCCTCTAGCCTGTGCGAGGAGTGCAGGAGAGAGAGCACAGTCTTCTCTGCACAGGCTCTTTCTCTGGGGTTTCTTTCCTTCACATTTAATTGCCAAGGACAGTCACATGAAAAATAAATCTTCATTTCTGTAGAGTCCACCTGCTCCCACTACTCACCTGCACATGAAAGCTGCCTGCTCATGAATGCATCTCAATTTCAAAAGAACAGTCAAAAGGCTCCCGTCAAGGCCGCCTCACAGGGGGTACAAGCCTCTGCAACAGTGCTCCTCCTGAGGCAGCAAGTTCATCCCCATCCATTAGTGAGGAGGATAAGAAGGGCCTGTCAGGGCTGCTTCCCCAGGACTCAGGGCCCTCGGGCAGACAGATGCACTGAGTGTGAAAAGAAGTTTTCAAAAGCCTTCCTCGCTCCCAGCCTGGGGCAGAGCAAACAGGGCAGGGACCATCAAAGCTGGCTGCTGGCCTCCAGGCTGACACCCCAGCTACTGGGTTTTAATTTCACAGTCTTACTCTCCCCTGCTACAGTTAGTTTTGGTGATTATTTTTATCGTAGTGTATTTGTAAAATTATTTTTCTTGGATCTTCCCTCTAACACCCATGTGCTGTGTTGATAAAGGATCAAAAAGATAGGCTCCTATCTAATCAGGGAAGAGTGAGGAATAAATAAAATTGTCAGGGGAGGGCTAGGGACACTGAATTCTATTTCTAGGTGTTTGCACTTTTTATGATACCTCTGTCCAATTTGTCCAATCTAAAGAGCAGTGATGGGTTCAAATCATTTTTCTACTCTCCTCTCTCTCTTCCCTCAGAAGGGAGGAAAATAATAAGAGGTGGAGACGGTGATGTAATTTTAGATTCTAAAGAGGGTGTTTTTGTAAGTCTTCATACCCAGTATTACACAGATTGCTGCCATTTCAAAAATTGGTGAATGGAATTCTCCCAAGTATTTTGGAAGAAATCTGCCTTCTATTCACACACCAACACATATTTGATATTATCAAATTATTTTATAACTTTCAATGTGCATCCATGTTTATCTCATTTTAAATCTTACAACAAAAGCATCAGATGGATGTAATTATTCCTTACTTGTTAACAACAGATAAGCCAGAGTATTCAGGGAAAAGGAGGGAGAATATTTTGCATCTTGCCATTAAGCCTTGGGATACTGTCAGAATAATTGCCAAATAATTCTTTTCATCTAGATTCTCTGTCAAACTGCCTGATACCTGAGCCCAGGGGTGGAAGTGACAGAAGGGAGGGCAGAGAAGGGAGGAGGGAGAAGAACCTGCTTGTGACCACCAGCTCAGAAAAATGAACTCAACTCCAGAGGAGGCTAAATGGCTAAATTATCACTTCTTAGAGCAATTATCACTCCAACCAAGGAGAGAGCAGAAATGGTGAACAGGGGGTTCCAGAGAATTGACATCCCCAAGATCATGGAGTGAACACTTATGTCTCCATCAAGATCTGATCTCAGCAGAAACACTGACAGGTTTCTCATGTGAGCCAAATCATCATAATTAAAACCTCATGGGTTATTTCATCACATAATTTGGTTTATTTGGTAAGCACCACACAAGGAAAAAAAAAAGGTCAGGAAAAAAATTATTTTAATTATTTTGCCGCTGATATGTCTTGAGTAATACCAAGGTAGGAGAATGGCAGGACTTGCTTTCTGGTCACAACCCTGCTGACCAAAACAGGATCTGGTCCACCCAGGACAAAGTGAAGAAACTGGAAGGAATCAGCAGATATTGACAAAAGCAATCCTAGCTGCCCTCACAGCTCATTAGCATAAGATATTCTCACCAGCACTGTAACCATTTACAAATGCCATGGCAACGCCCTAGAAGTTACCATCCCTTTCCGTGCCAATGGCCCAGAAGTTATTATAAATTTGCATTAACCCACCCCTTAATTTGCATGTAATTATAAGTACGTATAAATGAGTATAAACATAGTTGCCAAGAACCCATACATTGCCACCTCCATGTGCACTGCCTATGAGTTAGCCCTGCCCTGCTAGAAAAAGTACCATTCAAAAAAGATTACTAACACCACAGGCTTGCCCTTGAATTCTTTCCTGAGCGACACCAAGAACCCTTCCAGGGTAAGCCCCAATTTTGGGGCTCACCTGTCTTACACCAGTACCACAAAATACCAACCTTTTTTACCAACCAGATCAAATTTTTCCCCAATTCCCTCTTTGTGAGAATGTCTTTCTTCGCTAGAAAATGGGGACCTTCTCTACATTTCTTCAAATTCAAAGCATCAGTTTGGCTGGTATCCGTCCAAGGAGGGAAAATGAAAAGCATGCTCAGGGCCCGAGGGTCCCATGCTCATCGTGGCACACACTGCTAGCAGTTTTTTCAGGTGTTAGAGTGACTGAAGAACTCACTATAATTCCTGGACTGGAAATGACTTCTCTAGATGCTAGAGAGAAAGAGTGGCCTTTCTTTCTCAGTAGGATGCTCAAATATTGTCACTACATGCCCAAATAGGCAGAGTTTCCAATGCCGAAGCATTCTAGAAGCTCAGTGACCTTCATTTAAGCACACACTATTCCTTGAGGCATGCCCAAGCTGCCAGGGTGACTGGGCTAGGGGGACTCTGACCATGAGGCACAGACTGTGTCCAGAGCTAACCCTTCCCTAAGACCATGGAAAGACAGAGAGTGCAAGAGAGAGGAGGAGTTACTAAATTCAAGAGTTTCAGTGATGATCAGTTCTAGTTACCATCATTGATCACCGACACAGCTTAGACTTTCCAGCAACCCGAGGTTGTGAGTGTGTGGGTCAGGGAAGGCTCAGAGGTGCAGAACAATCGAAAGACCCCCCCTTCCCAACAGGCCCTGATAGATCACCACACATTCTCATACCAGTCTGACATATATATTTTTCTAAAGCAATAGGTTTTTGGACTAATTCAAGTTTTTCCTATAACATCCAGAGCAGGGTCTATTTTCCGTGAAGAGTTTGCTTTCTATTGCATTCTACTTTGGTTCTCCCCAGCACGAACCTCTGCATCTTGTACTACTTTGTTCTTTGTCACCAATCACACTTCCCTGTTTTAGAACAGCATTAACATTTTGTGTGTGCATAGTGCATAAAAGAGTACCTAACCCACTTTCTGCCCTGTGGTATCTATGGAAATAATACATCTGCCAACCACTCTAAGATATTAATAGCACTCAAAAATGTTTTCTTGTATGCCATTCCAGCCTTGCTATTTATTGTCAAATAGGTATTCAAAATATCATAGGCCACAGAGTCTTTCCTCACTGTCAGGGAAGGACTGGCCCACCATGAATTGCTGATTCTGAATGAGAAGCAGTGAGACCCAAAGCACAGAGGACCAGGAGCAGGCGACCTTGATCAGAATAACAGGGAAATCTACATGCCCTAGAAAAAGAGCAGGGAAAGCAACTCCTCCACATCAAGGTTCTGTTGAGCCCTCAGGTAAAGGCCTCCGCTGTGACATAAACAGTTGTAAAGTATCATGCAGAATTTCTGGTTCCACATTTTGGGAGCACCCTGAGAAGGTGGATATGACAGCCCGGCAGTACCCAACAGTCAGAGGCAATCAGACACCCAGGGCCATCAGGAGGAACTGCAGAGTGCTGAAAAGAGGGAGAAAACGAAAACCAAAACTCGGGAGGGCTGGGCACACACACAAGAAAGTGAGGAAGGAAAACGGATTTCACAAGGAAACCTAGAGGGAGAACTGTCTATTCCCCAGGACCCCGTTTCTCCAGCTGCTGCACGGAAGTGACAGAATGTTAAGAGTGACCTGGTGACACGCAGGGGAGGGCGGAGAAGCCGCCCTCGGTTCAGATGAACGGATCTCAGGTCCCACATGCTGTCAGGACTCTGTGACTCGGTGACAAGTGCCCTTGGGATGATGCCTCCCCAAGCAGCTGGCACTGAGGAGTGGCTGTGGTGACATGAAAATGGGAGGGAAAAGACATGTTTACGTCACTTCAAAACTTGGGTCTGGGGCTGGGCTCACCCCTGTAATCCCAGACCTTCGGGAGGCTGAGGTGGGTGGATCACTTGGGGTCAGGAGTTCAAAACCAGTCTGGCCAACACGATGAGACACCTCCCCCAGCCTGGCACCGTCTCCACTAAAAATACAAAAACACAAAACAAACAAACAAAAACATTAGGGGGGCGTGGTGGTGCAGGTCTGCCATCTTAGCTACTCGGGAGGCTGAGTGAGGCAGGAGAATCGCTTAAACCCGGAGGCGGAGGTTGCAGTGAGCGGAGATGGCGCCATTGCGCTCCAGCCTGGGCCTGGAAGAGCCGCTGAGTGACAGTGTCGGGGAAGGAGAAAGAAATGGCGGGCGGCCTCCTTGGCTGACGCTGGGGGGTGGGACCCGGGTGGGACCCTGGGACCCGCCCCGCCCCGCCCCGCCCCCTGGGGGTGGGACCCGCCCGCGCCCCCGCCTCCGCCTCCCGCGCGGCCTGAGGAAGAGGCTCCGTCCCGGGAGAAGCGCTGGGCGCCGCGGCGTCTGGGGCTGCCCCTGACAGGAGACGGTAACTGTTGGACTTTTGCTGGCGGGTTTTGTTTTTAGTGTGGGGCGTTTTTTGTTTGTTTTTAGTGAAACTGTCCATTCTGAGAGAAGCTGCGAGGGAAGCGGAATCTGCTCCTCCAGATGGAAGCGGAGCCGGAGCGACCGCGCGCTGGGAAGCCGGCGGGGGGCGCCGCGGGCGGGGCAGAGGCGGGCGTGGGCGGAACCCCGCAAACAGCAGCGGGAGCCCGGGCCCCCTGCCGGCCAGACCACGGGGCCTGCCTGTGAGTCGGCCTTTGACTTGAAACCCAAAAGGGGGTGACGTTGGGACCCCAGGAGGGAAGACATTTTGTCCAGTAATGCAGGGCGGTCAGCCTAGGCTTGACATCGGAAGGCTGGCAGGAGGGACACTGGCCCCAAACTCCTTATTCACAGGGTCTGAGAGTTCAACATGGGCACGGCCTCAGGATGCCCGTGGCCTAGCGATTATATCCCAGCGAGCCGTCTGTAGTGATGTTTTTGAGGGGATGACGGCGACGTTCCCACCCTGCTCAGAGGCGCCTTCCTGAGGACACCTGGGCTTCACCGGCCCTTGCGGGGACACCAGTGCAGACGAGAAAATGAAACTCCGCTGTTCACCGCTGCCCCGTGTTTCCTCTGAGATCAAGTTAGACTCGCGTATTCAGACCCTGCCTTCTACAAGGCACAGACTTAGAAAGTGAAAGCACACTTCTGCACATATATGAAAATTCATTTGGATGCGAACATTGAAGTTAACAAATAGACACAAAAGTGACAAGAAAAAAGTTTAAAACACAAAGACATAAACTGCTTTTCATCAAGATAAACATTGCCTTAGTGAAACTGGCCCAATTGTCCCTCAGAACTAATGTTTATGGATTTTTAAAAAAATAGACATAGACATTAACCCCTCACTCTTAAAACTTGAGAAAATATCTGTCTTACCTGAGTTCCCTTCTCAGGAAGACAACCATCAGGCTTCCAGATAGTATCAGGGAGCTGAAAGTCACCAAATCTTGAAACAATGAGAAGCCAGACCCTTCACCCGCCATGATTGCGTAACAGACCACCTGTTTCCTGTTGACTAACTCCACTTCTTTTTCCCTTCCTAATGCGTTTTCCTACACATACAGTTCTTCCCTACTGTATAAAAGCCTGATTTTAGTTGGTCAGGGAGATGGATTTAAGACTGATGTCCCATCTACCAGGTTGCAGCACTGGATCAAAGCCGTTTTTCTTGACAATACTCATTGTCTGCGTGATTGCCTATCCGTGCAGCAAGCAATGGGACCTCTACTAATGGGATCTGAGCCCCTGGCATTTGGGTAATATATAAGTAACTTCCACAGAATTAAAATGTCATTGCTAGTACGTGATTTTCAGGGGTTGGGGGTCAATGGTAAGGGAGATTTCTAGTGAGGATACCAGAGCAAACCATATTGGTTTAATTGGTAGTAAAACATGTTTAAAATGAGAGCCGAGTGAGATACAAGCTTCAGCAGCCAAATTTGTTTAAGACATTCTTTATTTACATGTTGTAAATGAAACGTTACTGCATAACAACTTTTTTAAAAAGAAAAAACTTTTATTCTTGAAAAGCTCAGTTTTAGTTATGAATTACACTAAACACAAGCAAAGGATAGTTTAGCTATTCTTAAAACCAAAGGCAAAATAGATTGGAATAATTTAAATCCTGTAATAAACAAAGGAGATAAGATATAATGACAACTCTAAAATAGCAGGAAAAATGAACTCATATTAAAATTAGCTGTTAGCAGGTATAATGAAGGAAGATAAATTTAAACAATTAGGAACCAATGAAGACTTAGTAAAAATTGCTATTTAGAAAGAGTAAGTGAGAAAATGTTTGGGAAACATGGACATATATCAAGCAATAGATCTGAATGGCAATAGATCTGAATGACAAATACCCTAGTAGACTATTACGGAAATTAGTCAAGGAACTTAATTAACTTACAATGATTTTTTCAAAACTCATAATAGTTTGGATACTGGCAACATGGTGCCCACCTTCAGAAAAAGGTTAGGAGAAATGAACTCAAATATTACCAGGTGGTAATTTTCCCACTAATCATAGTCATCATTAGTAAAATTAAAAGGTTAGAAACTCAGTACTTGATAAAAAGATTATGGCACCAGAGCCTTAATAACCATGAGCATGTTGAAATGAAACACACACAACAGAACAATATTCAGTATTCCCTCAATAACGTTAAGATGTAATCAGAGAGAAAGAAAATAAAATTTACACTGGCTAGTGAATATGTATATTTTTTATAATTTTAGAATGTAAACAAACATTTCCTTGCCAAATCACTCTTTATTTGTTTAGAAGTTCAGCTATGTAAATTGAAACGTGTCCTTGGCAAGAGAAGTCTAATCATTACCTTCATGTAAAAGAAGTCTCTAGTGAAGAATCACAATTGTTGACCAGAGGGCTAATTCCCATTAGTTTATACCCTGTACTGATGATGTCAAGACTGAACATTGTGACATTTGGTTATGCCGCAATAGTGAGAGTAATTTTACGATTTAAAGTTTCATTGCACTGGGAATTTGTGGTTAACATTGGTATGAGTACAAAAAGGGTGTCTCTAAAACCTTACAGCCAGGGAAAAACAGATTTAAATAGGAAAATTGGAAACAAGTAGTTGAAAGGAAACAAAATCTTTAATGAAGATAAATGGGTGGATAAAAGCAAGTAATCGGTGGAAGAAGGATATTCCTGAGCAATCCTAATGAATTATTCACTAGAATGGAGCCCAAGTGCTGCTGGGAGCTGTCCTCTCCCCACTCCGCAGTTTCTGGCAAACGCAAAGACTATGCCAGAATTGTCTTCATGCACACTGGGCCAGGCCTTGAGGGGAGTCAGACTGTGGCAGATTTGGGATAATTACCTTCATATTGTTGAAAATAGACAGTAACCTGTGTTAACATTCTTAGGCAGAAAAAAATAGACACAGACACCATGGAGGGATAAAGACAGCGCTACCCAGTATAATAGCAAATCACGTCTTTGTGAGGTTTTTGTCAGATTCAAGACTACAAGTAGCTTTCTTCTCACCTCCAAACAATTAAAGGAAAAAGACCATTTCTCTATCAAAAAATAAATAAATGTATTGATGCCTCTAAGAAAAACATTTTAGTTTCACTGAGTTTCTGTTTTCTGTTTTTCCGTTGTAAAATATAGATGGTTTTTAAAAAGATCTATTTATCAAGATAAGTGTAAAAGTTAAATTACCTGAGCTGTCCCATGGTAAAGTTGTTCAGATTTTGAACATATGCACCAGTTATCAACCCCATCATTCTCATTAAATCATGTTTGTACAACTCTCCCCCAAAGTACTAACATGTATATGGGCCATTTAAGAAACATTTACCTCCCAATAGTGTACTACTGTAGTGAGTCAGAAATACAGTGATAGATAAAACCGTTCTCTGCCCTGAGAATTTATACCCTTAGGTAGAAGGTGATATTTTAGTGCAATGTGACAATGATTCTGATTTTTAAAACATATAGGTGTACATGGGAAATACACTTATTCAATTCCTGGATCAAAGAAGGCTTCCTGGAGGAGGTGATATCTAAGATGAGAACTAAAGGATGTATAAATTTAGGAAAATAAGAGAAGGTTTTGATGGGAGAGGCAACTAGACAGAATAAATGACATGTTCAAAGACCTGGAAGAGATATTTGTACCAGATTTCTGGAACTTAGAACAGTTCAGTTAAGGTAAAACTTTAAAATGTCATCCTGTGTATACAGAGAGATGAAACTGGAAAGCTTATAGAAACCAGGTTTTCAATGGCTTTATACAGCCTACAGCAGAATTTGGACTTCTGCTGGTGGGCAATAGCAGCTGTCAAGGATACTTAAGCAGGCCATGGTATGATCATATTAGCATTATTAAGCGTTGTATTGAGGATTGAGAATAGGGTTATTGATTGCTATAATAATCAATATTGACTACAACAGTAATCCTAATGATATATACTAGTAAAATGATCTAAGGGAGAAGGAGTCTGCAAACTTTCACTGCCTGTCAAGTTTTATTGAAACACAGACACATTCATTTCTATATTATCTCTGGCTATTTTAGTGGGACAGTGACAGAGCTCAGTAGTCACAACAAAGACTGACCTGCAAAGCCTTAAATATTTACTATATGGCACTGGCCAAAAACATGGCCACCTCTTGATCTGAAAAACAACAAAAAAAAAAGATTACAAAGAAGGAGAAAGTATTTCAGAAATGTCAATAAGTTAAAATAAACCATTTGTGACTGATTAAATGTGGAGTAGGAAGAATGATAAGTCTAAGATGTCTACTATGGATTGAATGAACAGGTGATAAGTTAATAAGCAAGATAAACTAATATGCAAGATGCTGTTTTAAAAAACACTCAACTAATATGAAATAATCATGTTATTTGTGATCACAGCTTAGTGGCATACAAGTAAAAACACACTGCAATATATTAAACCTACAAAATTGTCAGTCTGTATGGTTCAACACATAGATGAAATAGACCACTATTTTATTTGGAATCGAAATTGAAATGAAGATTATCCTCCAAATAAACTTAAACTTGCCCCTTCAAATCTGATTTTTTTTCTTGAACGACTTTCATATTTGTTTCTCTGTGCCATTAACTATGCATGTTGGACAAATCTCTTTCAAGTCTTACTTTTCTCATTTGCAAAATCACTACTTTATTATATCTAATATCTAAAAGTTCAGACATTAATAAATCCAGATCAGTATGATTTCCAATTAATTTACAAGAAAGGAAAAAAGCAAAAAGATAGTTGAGGTGGCTATAAATCTGAGTAATAAAGCGTCAAGAGAAAGAACCATTCTTGTTAGGGAATTATTACTGGGTTTAAAAGAAAAATTCCAGACTAGATGCTTGGGAGGCATATATGCAGTCAAGTCCAAAACTGGACTAGATACACGCTATGTTTAGTTAGCTGTAACTTTTAAAAGTTTCAGCAAGGTAAAAATGTTCGTAATGGCCAACTTTCTGTACTTCTGATGCCATGATGATTCACCTCTATTAAGAAACTCAATGCAATTACTGGTTTGTTTATCTTTCTTTAATATATACAACCAGTCTATGTGGTTGGCCTGTCAATTGACTAATGAGTATACTGGAAAGATTGAGATGTCAACTGAAATATATGCTTTGGTCAGCTGCTTTGATTTTTCGTGTCTAGAGATACAGCTTTCTGAAAGTTCCTTTTGTCCTGCCTTTTTCTTCTCATGTCCTGGTAGAAGGAGGGGGAAAGAGTGGATCTTTTGTGGTATCATACATTTGGTTGATTCTGAGGACACTATAAGTCACGTAAAAGAAGAAATTGGGAGAACGAAAGTTGTTTATATAGTATGTAGTATCAGTGTTGCACTATTACTTCAGTATTTGGCAATTGTATTTAAGATCCAAAGCATATATATTGTGAGTCACGATCAATTTTACTTTAAATCAGTTGGGCAGGTCCAGGGCCCAAGCACATTGGCAGCTAAAGCACCTGTTAAAGCAGATGATAAATTAAGTACTGAAGTCCTTGGCAGAGGAGCTGACTTAGAGATAAAAGGTAAGAAAATTAGTTTGCAATAGAATCTCTAATGATTAGTTGGGATGGAAATCAGAAGGTCTTCTTGAAGTCTGATTACATTGTTTTTTATTATCTTGGCAACTTATTTGGAACATCAGCATATTTTGCAACTTTCTCCCCTCAGTCCCTTTAGTAACATATTTTGGTTGAGTGAACAGTAAATAACAAGGAGAACTAGGGACAATTAACTATTATCGTAGCCCTATGACTAATGAAAATCCGTACATTGCACTTTGGGGAAGAATGTACTTATTAACATGCCTGTGGGGCGTAGGTTAATGTTGCTATTTTAACTTTGCTTGGAAGAAACTAGAGTAACTTACCCAAGGTTATCCAGCTGTCAGAATTACAAAAGCAGAGTTCTTCCCAGCAAAGTTCCCAAGCCACCTTGTGAAGAAAGTCATGAATACCTGCAGCATCCTCTGGCCACGCCCCAGATTCTAAACACAAAATCCATCTCTGCATAGTGAAGCTCCTTAGTTGGCTAACTGTTGTACATACTTAACTAGGAAAGCTGACTACTCCCAAAGCTTTTCACATTTTCATTCATTTTTTTAAAGGAATTTTGAACCCAATAAAACCTTCGGGACTAGAAGGAGATAGTTTTAATGGTGAGGTGACAATTGGTGAGGTTGATGTGGGAGTTCATAGGCCATCAAATCACTTATCTTTATTAATTCAACCGAAATGTATTGAGCACTTATTGGGTAGATCAGTGTTGCTATAGCATAAATCTTAAGAGTGTAGTGTAGTATTAGACATGGGGTAGATTCTGAAAGCTTTTCTTATATAACGTGAAAAAGTTTTTTTTTTTTTTTAGTTTTACTTTAAGTTCTGGGGTACATGTGCAGATCTTGCAGATGGTTACATAAGTATACACATGCCATGGTGGTTTGCTGCCTACATCCCCCACATCATCTACATTAGGTATTTCTCCTAATGTTATCCCTCCCCAATCTCCCCACCCTCAGCTGTCCCTCCCGTAGCCCCCCACCCCCAACACACACCAGTGTGTGATGTTCCCCTCTCTGTGTCTGTGTGATCTCATTGTTCAACACCCACTTATGAATGAGAACATGCAGTGTTTGATTTTCTGTTCTTGTGTCAATTTGCTGAGAATGATGGTTTTCTGATTCACCCATGTTCCTGCAAAGGACATGAACTCATCCTTTTTTATGGCTGCATAGTATTCCACGGTGTATATGTTCCACATTTTCTTTATCCAGTCTA
>CAUYQU010006967.1:0-15230 GCA_963574635.1 Cheracebus regulus | reverse complement strand
GACGTGAATGGTAACTCCGTAAGAGTCTAAGCACAAGATCAGAAGCAGGTGAGAGGATGGCCGGGCATCATCTAGGAGAATGTAGATTAACGCAGGCAGCTGGGGAAACCTGAGGAGAGGGATGGGTAAGGAGAAGGGGCTGCCTGAGAGGAGGATGGAGGGTGGGGACTGCACAGCACGGGATGTAAAGAGGGTGAAGCAAGGGCAGAAGTCACAGCAAAGCTTCCATGGTGCCTCCTGCAGGCGAGGCACCCTCTAAACCATTTACCCGGGCTCATCCATTGCATCCTCACAAAGGCTGGATGAGGTGAGTCCTATTACTGGCCACCTGGCAGGGTGCTCTGCGTTTTCTGAGATTCTGAATTTGTCTGGCATCCATTCATCACAGGGCCAATTGTATTCTCTACTTTTAGTTTTTTGTATTCTTGATGCTGTGGCATTTGTGATCTTGCTGACTGGGGAGAGACTCCCGCTCCCGGTCCTAGCTAGATAGCAAAGGACAGACAGCCTTTTGTTTTTGTTTTTGAGATGGAGTTTCACTCTTGTTGTCCAGGCTGGAGTGCAATGGTGCAGTCTTGGCTCACTGCAATCTCCGCTTCCCAGGTTCAAGCGATTCTCCTGCTGCAGCCTCCCTCATAGCTGGGATTGCTGGTGCCCGTTACCATGCCTAGGTGTTTTTTTGTATTTTTAGTAGAGACAGGGTTTTACTATGTTGGCCAGGCTGGTCTTGAACTTCTGACCTCAGATAAATCCACCCACCACAGCCTCTGAAAGTGCTGGGATTATAGGCATAAGCCACCGTGCCTGGCAGGAGAGTGCCTTTTATGCAGAGGAACCAAGCTAGAGCCCACACCCCCAACCATCTCCTTTACCAAAATCTCACACAAATTAATATTCCTCCTGCCTAAATCAACCCAGGGCCAGGTACCAGACTAGGGACAGTCCCTATGTCTCAGAGCCAGCTAGAACCATTTAAACTAGCCCATTCTAAAAGGTTTACCCTGTTCTGCCCTGCCTTTCTTACAGAAAACACAATAAAGTCTCAGGTCTGTGCTTCCCCCATTCCTTCTGCCTGCTGACTGCCCTTGGTGCTCTCCATGTGGCCCTGCATGGGGAGCCAGGCCTCTTGTTTATAGGGATCCATGAGTATAAACCTCTTCCTTCATGACAATCATTGCTATGTCTGCACGCCTTACCACACCTCATTAAAACCAATCTCAGTCACCAGTTTTAGAACACACAGGTGGGAGCCGACACATACAGAGGTTAGGTGACTTGCCCACAGTGACACCCCTGGGGAGTGGCATGAGGTTTGAATCCCAGCAGTCAGCCCCAGAGCCAGAGAGTGCAAAAGGGTAACAAATTATGCTTCCACTACAAAGTAGCTTTGGGACAAATTTATGGTTCCATTTATACAGAGAAGCAAAATGATAGACTTGGGACCCTAACTCTTCCAGAGGCAGGCTTTGTGTTCATGGGAACCTCAAGGATATAAGCCAGGGACGGAGATTGAGTGTTATAAGCTATATAGCGACTTTGGGGCCAATCAATTAACTTGTAAATGTGATAAGTCAAACTTTGTGAAATATGAGGCAACTTAAAAATTATGATTGGGAACCCATGTGAAATTTTTGCTTTTTTTTTTTAAGACAGAGTCTCACTCTGTTGCCCAGGCTGGAGTGCAGTGGTGCGATCTCAGCTCACTGTAACTTCCACCTCCCAGGTTCAAGTGATTCTCCTGCCTTAGCCTCCTGAGTAGCTGGGATCACAGGTGTGCGCCACCATGCCCAGCTAATTTTTGTATTTTTAGCAGAGACAGGTTTTCACCATGTTGGTCAGGCTTATCTCGAACTCCTGACCTCATGATCCTCCCACCTAGGCTTCCCAAAGTGCTGGGATTATAGGCATGAGCCCCACGTGAAAATTTAAAATGTAACATTTACAATTAAATGGTATCAAGTAGATCCTAAATAGGTGTTTTAAATTTGCTCACAATTCTTTAAGTAAATATTCATGCAAGTGGATAATGATGGAGGAGAATATAATAAAATGAACATATTCCTGTTATGGGTTCATGATTCTGTTTATCTAAAACTACCTTTTAATACTTTATTTTTGAATTGGAAGGAATAACAGAAAAAACTTGACACAAATAAACATATGTAATTCTGTCTCCAGACTGCTGGTACTAAGAAAAGTTTTTCTTTCTTTCGGTGGTTGTTGGACCTAATTTAGAGAATTAGAGGCACCTTCGATTAAGATTCATGCAACTGATAACTTGTTATGCTGGAAATAAAAATCATAATTTTAAAAGGTTGTGAAAGGGTCTCACAGGAGACTAACATGTTTACAGGGATGGCACTGGCTTCCAGTACAAAGGAGTCCATGGGTAAGCCACCCACAGTCCCCAAGAGAAGGAAGCACAGCCATTCACATGGAAGAACGATTTTTCCTGGTTCTCAATTCTTAAAGCAGATTTTTTTTTTTTTTTGTATCTGAAATATTTTTAAAAATCACTCCTACCATGGCCACCACTGTAGCTTTACTAAGAATGGTGCTGGATACACACCACAGCCTCTCCCAAAACTGAGCGCACTTCCTCCAAGGGGGACGAGGAAGGTTTCCTTTCAAACGTGGGTGTTGTAGTGGACATGATTCAGGTGTGAGTTTTGCTCAGTGATGGTGAGGAGGCCCGCTCTAAGGGGTCCCTGAAGGGGGAAGGAGCTGGGCTTGCCCATCAGAGGGAGGTGGACATTCAACCCCACTGTGCCTCTCTCTGGGTGGGAGTCTCTGAGAAGATCATGTAATTTCAGTCCATCTTGGCTCTTTATCTGAAGAATGGAACTCAAGTGCGTTTGCTGAAAGGAATAACTTTAAAAAACATCTAGCATGGTGCTGGCCTTCTGATAGATGCTGAAGTCTGTGAAATCCGCATCTCTGAGCCAGGTGGAATTTGGGGAATGCTTTCCCAGAAAGTCTGGTCACCAGTCTTTCAGGTCTGCCAGTGTACTCCTTACAACAACTCTGAGGGGGCAGTGACGCAGGGCAATTATCACCTGGCCAAAGGCACACAGCTGTTGGTGGCAGAGTCAGGAATCCCACCAGGCCATCTAGACTCCAGAGCCACACTCCTAACTACTAGGCCATCCTGCCTCTGCAGTCCCCTCAGTTACCAAGAAGCAATCATTTCCCTGGGAAGCAGGGAGTGTGTGCAGCCTTTCCAGTGCCTGTGCTACTGGGAACCCAGCCAGGCCTCCTGGCCTTTTGCTGCTGTAGGTGGGGCCTATCATGGTCACTTGGCCCTGAGCACTGTCACTGAGGAAGAGATGGCTGAGCTAAAGAGAGCGGCATAGCACCAGCAGAACAGACAGTGGGACCATCTTGTGGGCCCCACTCTGTTGCCACTCAGCTCAGAGATCAGTGTTAACAATTCCACGTCCTTGGGGAAACATTCCTTTCCATTGGTTCTGATTGGGAAAGAAAGCTTAGGAAATTTTTTATCTCAAATGTCTACAGTTAATTTTTTAATTTTTTTATTTTGCAATAATTATATAGTCACAGGAAGTTATAAAACTAGTACTGAGAAGTCTCATATACCCTTCACCCAATTTCCCTCAATGGTTACATCATATGTAATGATAGCATGTGATATTGGTGCAATGCATGTGTATAGTTCTAAGCCAATTCATCAGATATGTGAATATCTGTAATGACCATCATAATCAAGACACAAAACTATTCCACAACCATATCCAACACATAGCATCACACATACTCTCTTCCCCCCATCATCCCCAGCCCCTGGCAACCACTAATCTGTGCTCTACAATTTTGTCCTTTGGGAATACTGTATCAGTGGAACCCTCTGGTATTTGACTGGATTTTGTTTCACTGAGTGTAATGTCCTTGAGGTCCATCCTAACTGTAGTGTGTATCAGTAGTTAGTTGATGTTTATTGCTGTGTAATATTCCATGGTATGGCTGTTCTACAGTGGATTTAACTATTCCCCTGTTGGAGGACATTTTAGTCATCTCCACTTTTTGGTTATTGCAAATGAGGTTGCTATGAATAGTTGTATACATGTTTTTGTGTGGACACAGTTTTTGTTTTTCTGGGATAGACGTCAAGGAGTTCAGTAAGTTCTATGACAAGTTATGTTTAGTTTGTGATGAAATAGACAAACTATTTTCCAGCCTGGTTTTACCATTGTATATTACCAAAGATAGTTTCTCCACATCTTTGGTACTTAGTATTGTCAGCATTTGGTATTATCATTAAAATTTTGAAACATACAATTTACCATTTCAGCCACTTCTGAGCATACAGGTCAGTGGCATTAAGTATTTTCACTCTTGAGCCAAGATCGCACCACTGCACTCCAGCCTGGGCTATAGAGCAAGACTCCATCTCAAAAAAAAAAATATATATATATATATACACACACACACACACACACACACATAGACACACACCCATACATATATATATATATATATATATATATATATATATATATATATATATATCTTCACTCTTTTGTGCAACTATCACCACAATCCATCTTCAGAACTTTTTCATCATCCCAACTGAAACTTGTACCCATTAAACAATAACTCCCTGTTACCCCTTCCCCCATCCCTGTTAACCACTACTGTCTTTTGTTTTTTTGTTTGTTTGTTTGCTTGTTTTTTGAGATGGAGTCTCGCTCTCTCTTGCCTAGGCTGGAGTGCAGTGGTGTGATCTTGGCTCACTGAAGCCTCCACCTCCCAGGCTCAAGCAATTCTCCCGCCTCAGCCTCCTAAGTAGCTGGGACTACAGGCATGTGCCACCACACTCAGTTAATGTTTTTGTATAGTAGAGATGGGTTTTCACCATGTTGGCCAGGCTGGTCTCGAACTCCTGACCTCAGATCCACCCGCCTCCACCTCCCAAAGTGCTGGGATTACAGGCATGAGCCACCGCACCTGGTCTACTGTTTTTTAATTTAGCAGTCCAATAGAAGTAAAGTGATATCTCACCTATCTCACCATAGTCTGGATTTACACTTTTATAATGATTAGGGATGACGAATGTCTTTTCATGAGTTTGCCAATTGTATATTCTCTTCAGTGAAATATCTGTTCATGTCTGTTGCCCATTTTCTAATTATATATTGTTTGATTTTTTTATTGTTGAGTTTTGAGAATTCTTTCTATATGTTAGATACAAGTGATATGCAAATATGTAGTTTGCAAATATCGTCTCCCATTTTGTAGCTGTACATTTTATCATCTTACGATCTTTTGCAGAATAAAGTTTTACATTTTGATGAATACTACTTTATTGATTTTTTTTCTTTTATGAATAATGCTTTTGGTTTCATATCTAGGAACTAGCCCTAGGAAAAGATGTTTTCCTATGTTTTATTCTAAAAGTTTTATAGTTTTGTTTTGTATTTAAATCTGTTGTTCATTTTGAGTAATTTTTGTATAAACTGTGAGGTTGAGGTCAAGGTGGGTTTTCTTCTCCTGCCTCTTCCGCTTCTTCCTGCTCCCTCCTCTTCTTCTTTCTACTTATGCCAATTTTTACAGCACCATTTGTTGAAAAAGCTACCCTTCCTTTGTTGAATTGTTCTTATATCTTTCTAAGGATTTGGCTGGCATATTTGTGTGAGTTTATTTCTGAATTTTGTATTTTGTTCCATTGATCTATGTGTCTATTCCCCAACTCTTTGATTAATGTAGCAATATAACAAGCTTTAACATTGGGTAGAGTAATTTTTCTCACTTATTTTTTTCTTTTCAAAATTGCTTTAGCTATTTAAGTTTCTTTAACAAAAATAAAATTTATACAAAAATTTTATTAAATTTATTTTTTGAGATGAAGTTTTGCTCTTGTCACTCAGGCTGGAGTGCAATGGCGTGATTTCAGCTCATGGCAACTTCTACCTCCTGGTTTCCAGCGATTCTCCTAACTCAGCCTCCCTCCTAAGTAGCTGGGATTACAGGCACCCGTCACCATGCCCAGCTGATTTTTGTATTTTTAGTAGAGACTGGGTATCACTGTGTTGGCCAGGCTGGTCTCGAACTCCTGACCTCAGGTGATCCACCTGCCTCGGCCTCCCAAAGTGCTAGGATTACAGGTGTGAGCCACTGCATCCAGCCATAAATTTTAGAATAAACTTGTCTATGTTTACAAAAATAATCCTGGATTTTTTATAAGAATTGCATTAAATCTACAGTGTATCAGTTTAGGGAAGAATTGACATCTTTATGATGTTGAGTTTCTATTTACTTAACATGGTCTGTCCATTATATATCTCTTCAATATCTTTCATCAGCATATGTTCACTTCAGAATGTTAGTCCTGTCATGTTTTGTTAGACCTATCCCTAAATATTTCAATTTTGGAAGCAATTATAATACTACTATATTTTTAATTTCAATTTCCATGTGTTCATTGTTAGTATATGGAAATATGATTTGTTTTAATATGTTGATCTTGCATCCCATGACCTTACTGATCTTATTAGTTCTGGGAATTACTTTTGAATATTCCTTGAAATTTTCTATATAGAAGATTTTTATCATGTCACTGGAAAATGACAGTTTTATTTTTTCTTTTCTGATCTATATGCATTTCTTTTCCTTTTCTTGCCTTATCGTGCTGGGTAAGACTTCTAGTACTGTGATGAGTCGGAGTGGTGAGAGCTGATATCTTTATCCTGTTCTTGATCTTAGGGAGATATTGGCTGTAGGTTTTTTACAGATGTTGGAGAAGTTCTTCTATTCCTAGTTTGCTCAGGGATTTCTTTTTTTCTTGTTTATCATAAACAGGTGTTGGACTTTATCAAATGCTTTCTCTGTATCAATTAATATAATCATGTCACTTTCTTTAGCCTGCTAATACAGTGGGTTACACTGATTTTCTTCAAGTATTGAACAAGGTTTGCATTCCTGGAATTCCACTTGATCATGATGTGTAATTATTTTAATACTTTGTTAGATTCAATTTGCTATTAACTTGTTGAGAGTTTTTGTGGTCTAAATTCATGAAAGATATTAGTCTGTAGTTTTCTTTCTTTTTTGTACTGCGTTTGGTTGTGGTATTAGGGTAATACTGGTATATTAGTCCTTTGCCATTGCTTTAAAGAAATACTTGAGACTAGACTAAATTTTCTTTCTAATTTATAAAGAAAAAAGGTTTAATTGGCTCACAATTCTGCAAGCTGTGGAGGAGGCATGATGCTGGATCTGTTCAGCTTCTGGGAAGACCTCAGGAAACTTACAGTCATAGAGGAAGGTGAAGGGGGAGCAGGCCTGTCACATGGCCAAAGTAGGAGCAAGAGAGAGAGGGGTAGGTACTATGCACGTTCAAACAACCAGATCTCATGAGAATTTGATCACTGTCACAAGGACAGCACCAAGTGGATGGTACTAAACCATTCATTCATGAGAAATCCACCTCCATGGAAATCACCTCCCACCAGGCCCTACCTCCAGCTTTGGAGATTACAATGGGACATGAGATTTGGGCAAGGAAACACGTCAAACCGTATCAACTGGTCTCATAAAATAAGTTGGGAAATGTTGTCTCCTGTTTTCTGGAAGAGATAGTGTATAATTGGTGTTAATTATTCTTTAAATGCTTGGTAGAATTCTACAGTGATACTTCTTTTTAGAATTTTTAACTTATAAATTCAATATCTTTAATAGCTATAAGGCTACTCAGATTATTTATTTCATATTGAGGAAGTGGTAGTAAGTTTGTGATTGTCAATGAATCTGTCCATTTAATCTGAGTTATCAAATTTGTGTGTGTAGAGTTCATCATAATATTACTTTATTATTATTTTGATGTCTACAATGTCTATGGTGATATTCCCTGTTTTATTATTGATATTGAATTTGCGTCTTATCTTTTTTTTCTTTGTCAATATTGGTAGAGGTTTGTCAATTTTATTACATTTTTTTAAAAACAGCTTCTTGTTTTATTTATCTATTGTTTTTCTGTTTTTAATTTTTTGTTGTTTTACAGTCTTAAGACTAGAGCTTAGATCATTGAGACTTTCCCTCTGTTTAATGTAAAATATTTGCTATTTATTTTCCTTTCAACTCTGCTTAGACTGCATCCTACAAAGTTTGATATGTTGGATTTTTTTTTTCTTTCTTTCTTTCTTTCTTTCTTTCTTTCTTTCTTTCTTTCTTTCTTTCTTTTCTTTCTTTTTTTTTTTTGAGATGGAGTCTTGCTCTGTCACCGAGGCTGAAGTGCAGTGGCACAATGTCAATTTACAATCTTGATTTGCTGCCACCTCCACCTCCCAGGTTCAAGCAATTCTTGTGCCTTAGCCTCCCAAGAAGCCAGGATTACAGGCATGAGCCACAACACCTGCCTAATTTTAGTATTTTTAGTATACAGCACATAGTTGGGTCATTTTAGAAATACACTGTGCCAGGTTTTTCAATTGATGTATTTGTACCATTTACATTTAGTGAAATTATTGATCTTTTAGGTCTTAATACTGTCATTTTATTTATTTTTAAATTTTCTATTTGTTCTTTTTCATTTCTTTGTCCTCTTTTCCTTTCCTTCTTGTGGGTTACATGAATATTCTTTAGAATTCCATTTTGATTTGTCTCCAAACCCCACCCCAGGGACTATGACTTGGTCTTGTACTCTCTCTAAGGAGCCCTGAGCAACCCTAGGGTCTTCCTCCACCCTGCTCTCTGCCTAGGCATGAAATGAAAGTGATCTTCCATAATGAACTTCAGTTCATAGGATGGTCATGGATCTCCCAAGGCCTCACAGGAGCCAGAGAAAACAATGTAAAGGGCAGACCCAATGGGCAGAAATGAGAGCATCTGAAACGTGGAATGGGAGAGAAGTCTGGACAGGAGGTCTTGAAAGCTGCACTGCCAAGTGGAGTCATGAAGGTCCTGAGCAGTAAGTAAAATCCCGTGGCCAGAGGGTTTGGGAGGGACCTGAAATGATCGTGGGACACAGGGTTGCTGTGGACCAAGACAAGAGCACTGGGAATGGGGAGTGGGGTTGGGACCAAGAGTCTCAGCAGAGAGAGAAAAGGATCTATAGGTTCCGGTGCTTTCATGCAGGACATGGGGGCCACAGAGAGGTCCACAGACAGAGGTGTCTAGGCTGGATGGATAGAAGACAAGGTGATGAGACATTCTTGAAGACCAGGAACCCAGCAGAAAACATGCGTCTGTGGGGAGAGGAAGACGTTGCTCTTCATGCATTGAATTTAGAAGCTGCATGAGGGGCTGTGAAAATGGAACTTCATGTGCTCATTGAATAATCATGTGTTTGGTGGCCTCAGGTGCATACAAGAGAAGGTATATAGTTAGAACAGGTCTTCACAGCTTTAGAGCCATTTTCTTGGGTGAGATGACAGGCACATGGGAAGAAGATGTCTCACATGGTGAGCATGAATACAAGCCCAGGTGTCAAGGGAGGCACCAGAGCCATGGTGGTCTGAAAGTAGAACTAGGGGCTGGGCGCAGTGGCTCACGCCTGTAATCCCAGCACTTTGGGAGGCCAAGGCAGGCAGATCACCTGAAGTCAGGAGTTTGAGACCAGCCTGGCCAACATGGTGAAACCTTGTCTCTACTAAAAATACAAAAATTAGTCAGGCATGATGGTAGGTGCCTGTAGTTCCAGCTACTCAGGGGGCTGAGTCAGGAGAATTGCTTGAACCCGGGCGGTGGAAGTTGCAGTGAGTCAAGATCACACTGCACTCCGGCCTGGGTGACAGAGTGAGACTCTGTCTCAAACAAAAGAATAGAACTGTGGGCCCATGGTGGAGCCAGAGCTTTCCTCATTGGGAGACCCTGGACCTGCACAAAGAAAGAGTACTCATTGCTCATGACTTGTTCTTTTCTTCACCCACCAGATGTTCAGGAACTTTAACACTTCCCACCTTACTGCCATTGTTCCAAGTATTAAATCCTCATGGTTACCAATGAAGACTTTTCTATTCTGTTTTCCTCCTAAAAGAAAAAAACACAAAGGTCCAGAGAACTGTGACACACTTAATATTCAACTTCCAGTCTTGCCGGCACATGTTGAACAGGCCCTGTAGCTCCTTTGTGGTATAATTCCCTTCCTCCCTGAACATGGCCAGCATTTCTCTGGCTGAGAATATTGTGAATTAACCTAGTTAGCCCTACAGTTGTGTAACAACACGGTAATTGAGGTATAGAACAGTTCCATTCCCTGCCTCTCCTCCCAAATTCCCCTGTACTCACTCCTCTGTGGTGACTTTTGATCAATTGAAGTTCTTTAACGAAATCCAATTTATCAATTTTGTTTTTTAATGGACTGTGTTTTTCCTTTTTCAGATACATTTCCTACCACAAAGTCCTTTATTGCTTGAACCTTTATTCTTTTCACATTTCATATGTAAACCTGTGATTGCTGTGAATTACTTTTTCCATAGGGATAGCCAATGGACATGGCATCATGTGTTGAAAAGGACATTCTTTTTTTATTTTTTATTTTCTCATCCTCTGACTCTCAAGACCATTCTTTATTATATTTCTCTGACCTCTTTGTTTAAAATCAAGTGATTGTATATATGTTGATCTGATTCTGGATTCTCCATTACACTCCACTGATCTATGCAAGTGATTAATTTATTCACTTCTTTATCAAGACTGGGGTAAGATTATGTTAATCAGACAAGGCACTGAGATGAGAGGAGACTGATCTGCAGCATTTTAAGATTGCAGAGTTTTTTTTTTTTTGTTTTGTTTTTTTTTTTTTTTGAGACAGTCTCCAGCTCAGGCTGGAATGGAGTGGCACAATCTCAGCTCACTGCAACCTCCGCCTCCTAGGTTCAAGTGATTCTCCTGCCTCAGCCTCCTGAGTAGCTGGGATTACAGGCACCCACCACCATGCCCAGCTAATTTTTATATTTTTAGCAGAGATGGGGTTTCACCATATTGGCCAGGCTGGTCTCGAACTCCCGACCTCAAGTGATCTACCTGCCTTGGCCTCCCAAAGTGCTGGGATTACAAGCACGAACCACCGTGCACGGCCAAGATTGAGCTACTTTTAAGATCTACTTCTAGATTGTCTTGATGTTACCTCAGGTGTGCACCTTGATGTGCCCCAGCTCAAAGTGTAGGGTATTTACTATGGGGCCCTTGACTTGGTTGGGCCTTGAAAGTCAATGTTTTCCTCTTTAGCCCTGAGAGACCAGGACATATTTTAAGGGCTTTCTGCCCAACTTTTTATTTCCCTACTCAATGCAGTCCAAGAATCTGGCAAATGCCTAAAGTGGAAGGAGAAACCAAATCAGATTTCAGGGTCACCCAAAGCCTGACTGCTTGCCGTCACATATTTCAGTTTTGTCACTTGGTTTTGTTCACCTGTTGGCCTCTTAGCAGCGACTCTGCCCAGACCTCCTTGTGCTGGCTTTTCAGGCTCCTTCGTGCTATTAACAGCCAAACACCCACAGGCAAAAATCAGATAACGAATTCTGGCTCACCACGCCAGTTCACTTCCTTTTGCCATCTGCCCATCCAAATCCTTCTTGCCTAGGCAGCCCTCTGAAGATTTCATACAGATTAATTTTTTAAAATCTTATTTCCTTCTTAATCTGTTTTTCATGGGAGCATGAGTTTTCCACAGATCACTCCAACATAGCCAGAAAAGGAAGTCTAGATCCCTGGTTTCAATGAGGTCTATATACTGATGACTCCCATATCTGTATACCCTTTCCTCCCTCACACTCTGTGTGAGTTAAAAACTATGTAACTGGTTGTCTTCTTAGCACCTGTACTTTTATGTTTAAAAGGCAGCTCAGATTTTGCATGTTTAAAACAGAATTATCACCATTCCTACAAACACATTTTACCTGTGCTCCCACTCACAGTAAAGGCCACAAACATTGATTCCCTTGTTCACACCAGAAATCTCAGTGTTTTTGTGGATTTCTCTTTGCTAATGAAGCTAGCTGCCCCCATCGCCACATAAAGATCTTCCTAAAATAACGCTTCTCATCCAGCTTGGTCCTTTATGCTACTTTGTCATTCCCCTCAACAGTCCCTGTAATTAGATTGTAAATAAATTATTAAGTAAATTTGTTTATTTGCTTAATGTCTGTTTCCTTCTGTGGAATATAATTTCTTTGATGAAAGGAATCTGCCTCTCTGATTCACTTCTGAATAAACATAGTCCAGGCTTGTTTCTAATGCATGTGATTTAATTACAACCTGATGAATGATGGAATGGATGAATAAATTCTAAGCTGATGGGAATGAAGAGTACTCTAAACATGGCTACTAGCAAGCATGGCTAACGCAGAAGAGCTCTTGCTTGATGTAAGGGCAAACAGATTTAAAATGAAGCTTACTTCTGGTTGAAAATAAGGGAAAAGATTTCCCTCCCTTCCCTTTTCTTAGAGCATTTACATTAGAAGATTTGTCATTGTAAGTTGTTTCTCTGTCTCAAAATGCATGTAGGCTGAGCATAGTGGCTCACACCTGTAATCACAGCACTTTGGGAGGCTGAGGTGGGTGGCTCACTTGAGCCCAGGAGTTTGAGACCAGCCTGGGCAACAGGGAGATCCCATAGCTGAGTGTGGTAGTGCATACCTGTAGTCCCATCTACTCAGGAGGCAGAGGCAGAAGGATCGATTGAGCTTAGGAGATCAAGGATGTAGTAAGCTATGCTTGTGCCACTGCACTCCAGCCTAGGTGACACAGTGAGACCCTGTCTCAAAAAAAAAGCATTTCTTTTAAGAAGCCAAATAAGCTTCTTGCCAATTTTACGACCCAGGGATGTCTTTCTCAAAGACCTAGGAGCCATAGGGGTACTATCCCCCTTGATGTTTACGTTTCATTGAAATATAAGAGCATCCCTATCTCCTGGTTTCTTTTGGGGGTAGGAGTCTAACTTCAGTGGGTGCCTTGCTCCCAGTTGCAAAACTACTTCCTGTCATGAAGATCAAAGTTTATTTTACTTTTGTATAAAACCAATTAACACAGATGGACAACCCAATTACTAGGTGAATTTAGGCTGAACTATGTGCAATATTAAATGGTGCTGTCAAGTTCTCTTACTTGTAGACTAAGGACTAATTACTGTTTATTTTTGAGAACATGTATGTAACAGATCATATTTGCTTGGCTATATGAAAGAGGGAGATTTCTTTCTCTCTCTGCAATCTCTTAGTGGATTGCCTGTGATGCACATGCATTCTGGTTGAGTGCTTATTAAAACTATTTTATTTATTGGGCAGGTGTTGGGGCTCACACCTGTATTCCCAGCATTTTGGGAGGCTGAGGTAGGAGGATCGCTTGAGGTCAGGAGTTTGAAACCAGCTTGGCCAATATGGCAAAACTCTCTCTACTAAAGAATACAAAACTTAGCCAGGCATGGTGGTTCATGCCTGTAATCCCACCTACTTGGGAGGCTGAGGCACAAGAATTTCCTGAACCTGGGAGACAGACATTGCGGTGAGCCAAGATTGTGCTACTGCATTCCAGTCTAGGCAATAGAGTGAGACCCTATCTCAAAAAATTAAATTAAAAATAAAGATGAAACTATTTTATTTCTCTTTTACCTTTGTGAAGAGATTTTCTGAGTTGGGAGAATATTTTGTTTTTAATTATATATTTCCCCAGCACTGGCAAAGATAGAAAAAAAATATTTCTCTTGAGATTACATGAATTTCAGACATATTCTAAACACGCTCATTTGTCCCCAGAGCAGAAAAGGGCTAGATAAACATGAGTCACATCCAACATAAATGAAGTCACAATCAGAGATCTAGCTACATGAGTTGGAAGGGGTTTAGTTGTGTTTTATATTTTCCCACCCTTTCATGAGGAAAAATATAGTAGAATTATAGAATTACTTTTCTCAATAGAAATAAATACAATATGAAAAAATACATAATATGTATTGCTAAACAACCCCAAACTACCCCCTACCTTTTTCTGAACAGAGTTATGTTTTTCAGATAAATGTTCAATAAACCCATAGTTACAGATGAGGCCTTCAAGGGGCTTTCTCAAGTGACAGTTGACACTGACTATCTTGATAAAAAGAATAGATTTTTGTTGTTCTGGGGGATGATATGCAAATTAGGAGAGGGCTTAATTATAGACAATTGATGCAAATTTGAATGCTCATGGGTAGTTGTTTCTAGGGAGAAAAAGAAAAATTTAGACTTGGAGTAGATTGCAAAAATAGGTACAATTTCCCATGCCTCCTGGTGTGTATGCTCCTTTACAATGAGACTTTGTAGCTCCTCCCAAGACGAGTCCTACTTCTCTACCTCTTTAATCAGGTCTGGCTTCGTGACTTCCTTTGGCCAACACAGAGCCCCCAAAACATCACTGTGCCATCTCGGAGCCTATGCCTCAAGAGGACAGGCATGCTTCCCCTCTCTCTCTGGGGACCGTGCCTATGCCAACCAATCTTGAGCTAGCCTGTTGGATGGCAGAGATGCACAGCCTCATTACTCCTGTCATACAAGTGGACTGTCACCATCCTCCAGCCACGTGAGCAATGCCACTCAAGACGGGCAGCACCTGAGCGACCTGCTGCTTGGCTGCAGATGTGTGCATGAGCCCAGCTGAGATGCAAAGTCAGAAACAGATTAGAAGAACAGGCCGACTGAGCCAGGCCCAAATTGCCAACCCACAAAAAAAAAAAAAAAAAAAAAAATGAGCTAAATAAATGGTTTATTTAAAGCTGTAAAGTTTTGGGGGTGGTTTGTATGTGGCAATATAATATGTATTATAACAAAACAATGTGCAGTCAAATGCCTTTGTCATCAAGATGGCTCTTGAGGGGAGAGAGATCCAAGATGGCCGCGTAGCAGCAGCTCGGGATTGTAGCTCCCAGTGAAAGTACAGACAGCGAGTGGATGCCGCAGTTGCAGACGAATTTTTGATGCCCACAGACTGGGAGATTCCTGGCGAAGGAGCCACATGGGTCGCCAGCGCGACTCTTTTGGCTGGCGCGGCGCTTCTCGGTGCAGAGTGTACGGGACTGGTTGCCCTTTTAGTCGGGCTCGGCCGGTCCCATCCCCACAAGGAGAACAGCAATTGGACACGCTGAGGACGGAGAAAGCACAGCTGAACCCGGGAAGGCCCAGCTCTGTGGGGAAGGGGCGCCCCCCGAAGGAAAACTAAGAAACAGAAAAAACTTCATCACCAACAAGCTGGACGTCCACTCAGAGAACCAATCTGAAAATTGGCAATTACAAAGACGACAGGTG
>CAUYQU010006965.1:0-10366 GCA_963574635.1 Cheracebus regulus | reverse complement strand
AATAGGTAGACGAGAAAAGAGCCAACTAGAAATCTTTAAAATGAAAAATGTAGTTAAGATTTAAAAGAGTTGGGCTTGGCGTGGTGGCTCACACCTGTAATCCCAGCACTTTGGGAGGCCAAGGCAGGCGGATCATGAGGTCAAGAGATCAAGACCATCCTGGCCAACATGGTGAAACCCTGTCTCTACTAAAAATACAAAAATTAGCTGGGCGTGATGGCGCATGCCTGTAATCCCAGCTACTCGGGAGGCTGCGGCAGGAGAATTGCTTGAACCAGGAGGCGGAGGTTGCAGTGAGCCAAGATTGTACCACTGCACTCCAGCCTGACGACAGAGTGAGACTCCATCTCAAAAAAAAAAAAAAATTAGCTACTAGATGGGCAAATAGGTCTATACACAGATAATGATGTTGTGAATTTGAAAGTTGTCTTGAAGAATTCAGGAATAAAGCATGAAGGAACAAGCAGATTAAAATTATAAAAGAGAAGTTAAAGACCCAGAGATTCAACAAGATTAATCTCAAATTTATTGAATTGGCTAGACAAAAAGAGTAAATATTAATACGATTCAGTTTGTAGTATTCTAAAATGACTGAAGGCAAATCAGTGGCTGCCTGGGAGGGTGGACGGTGGAATGGCAGGAAAGAAGATTTGTGAAACAGCAGGGAGCAACTTTTGCGACTGATAAATAAGTTCATTTTCTTGATTGTGGTGATGGTTTCATAGGTTCACAGATACATATATCAAAACTTAGCCAATTGTACACCTTAAACATGTGTAATTTATTGTGTATCATTTCTACCTAAACAAAGCCATTTTGATAAGTATTTTTTTCTAAAACAAGGAAAAGAGAATCAAGAAATACTAAAGGAAATTAAGAATAACTAAAGATGATTCTTTGAGAAGACAAATTAAACACACTTCTGGCAAGATCAATCAACAAAAACCAAAGGAAAAACAAATAAAGATTCAAGATTTTAAAAATTACAATTTTATGCCAATAACATGGAAACTTAGATGAAAAGAACCAATTTCCAGAAAAGTCTAAACCACCAAATTGTGTAAAGAGGAAGTAGAAAATAAGAATAAAGAAGCAACCACTTGGATCTGAGTGCAGTTGCTCACGCCTGTAATCCCAGCACTTCAGGACACCAAGGTGGGAGGATCACCTGAGGTCAGGAGTTCGAGATAAGCCTGGCCAATATGGTGAAACCCCATCTCTACTAAAAATACAAAAATTAGCCGGGTGTGGTGGTTCACACCTGTAATCCCAGCACTTTGGGAGGCAGATGTGGGTGGATCACCTGAGGCCGGGAGTTCGAGACCAACCACCCTGGCCAACATGGCAAAACCCCATCTCCACTAAAAATACAAAAATTAGCTAGGTGTGATGGCTCATACCTGTAATCCCTGATACTCAGAAGGCTGAGGCAGGAGACTCACTTGAACCTGGGATGCAGAGGTTGGAGTTAGCTGAGATCACACCATGTCACTCCAACCTGGGCAACAAAGCTAGATTTAGTCTCACAATAGAAAAGAAGTAGCTATTTGCCTATTTGCTATGGGTTGAATTGTGTTCCCCCCAAAAGATATATTGAAATATATCCCCAGTAACCTCAGAATGTAACCTTATTTGGAAATGAAGTCTTTTAGAGATAATCAGGTGGCCTTAATTATGTGACCCTATATATATATATGTGCCCTAATTATATGACTGGTGTCCTTATGAAAAGGGGAAACACAGAGAGCAGACACACACAGAGCAAATACCTTGTGAAGACACATAGGGAGAAGACAGCCATGCAGCTGGAGTGATGCAATACAGTCCAAGGAGCCTGAAGGATGCTGGCAGACGCAGAAGCTAGAAGAGCAAGGCAGGATTCTGTCCTAGAGACTTCAGAGAGCACGTGGACCTGCCCACCCCTTGATCCCAGACTTGCGGCCTCTAGAACTGTAAGATAAGAACTGTGTGTTGTGTTGAGCTGACTAATTTGTGGTGCTTTGTCACAGCAGCCCTAGGAAACTAATACTCTGTTGAACAAAAATCAAACCAGTAACCCAAATTCATTCCTTCATCCATATCAAATGAAAGACCCAGGTTGTTTTGGAGGCAAGTTTTACAAGACCTTTAATAAACAGATAATTCCTTTGGGAAACTACCCAACTCATTTTGTCTTTAATAACTTTTACGTAAAAACTGACCATAAACAGCACACGCACACAAAATCTATAGAACAATCTCACACTTAAGCATAGATTTTTAAGTCGGCTGGGCACGGGGGCTCATGCCTGTAATCCCAGCACTTTGGGAGGCTGAGGCAGGCAGATCACTTGAGGTCAGGAGCTCGAGATCAGCTTGGCCAACATGGTGAAACCCAGTCTCTACTGAAAACACAAAAATTAGCCAGGCATGGGGGCACATGCCTATAATCCCTGTTACTTGGGAGGCTGAGCAGGAGAATCACTTGACCCAAAGAGGTAGAGGTTGTAGTGAGTCAAGATCATGCCACTGCACTCCAGCCTGGGTGACACAGCAAGACTCCATCTCAAAAGAAAAAAAAAGAAGAAGATATAAAAATATCTAAATATCATGTTTATTATCATACAAAATAAATTCATCGGCGTATTTTAAAATACATTATGACAAAGGGAAGTTTATTCCAGAAATGAAAAAAATAGCTTAATATCTGAAACTCTAGGTATGTATCAACTACAGTAACAGATGAAAGAAAGGAAAGACATTTTTTGATGACATCAATTGGAGGAGAAAATCATTTGGTAACATTAAGAACTTGTTTGTAATTTTTAAAAAATGCTCAGCAAACAAGGAACCAAGAAAGATTTTCTTTATTTAAGAAATGGAGTTATCTAAAAATTATAGCTCACATATATGAAGGTGAAACTTCAGGGGCCTTTCACAAAACTCAGAAATGAAACAAAAAAATGCCTGCTCTCACCTCTACCAATAAACATGGTTTCAGACAAAACAATACAAGGCACATGTTGAACTTCCTTATTGAGAATTGCAACTTTTTCTCATCCTACCCTCTATACCTCAAACCACAGTAATCAGCTCTGTATTTTCTTATAACACTTAACAACATTTAACATGCTATGTAATTTGCTTATTAGGTTAATTGTAAAATTGTCTTAAATTCCTTCCTTGGAATGTAAGTGCCTCCAGGACAGGGATCTTCGTTTTGATTATTGCTGTATCCTAAGTACCTACAACAATGCTCACTAAGTGTCTGTTGTTGAAGGAGTTGTCTATTTATACAAAAGGAGATATGATTTAGCAATTAAAACAAATGAACTAGAGACGATAGATAGACGTCAAGCTTAAAGAAAATAACATGTTGTGTATAAAAAAACTGCATGTGAAATAGTGCTCCTTGTACAATACCTTTTGTATAAAGTTCAAAAGCACATAAAACAAAACAATATTGTTTATAGGTACAAAAAACCATATGTGTGTAAAAATGTAAAGATACAAAGGAAGGATATTCAATGTTGGACAGAATTGTTGCTAAGGAGGAAGAGAGAGGAATGGAATCAGTAAGGATGATGCAGGGGCTTCAACTGTATCTGCCATATTTAATTTTAATTTTTATTTATAATTTTATATATTTTTTATTTCAATAGCTTTTAGGATAAAAGTGGTTTTTGGTTACATGGATGAATTGTAGAGTGGTGAAGTCTGAGATTTCAGTGGACCCATTAACCCCAGTAGTATACATTGTATCCAATATGTAGTTTTCAAATCCCTCACTCACCTCTCATCCTTCCCCTTCTGAGTCTCCAGTGTCCATTATCCCATGCTGTATGTCTTTGCATACCCATAGCGTAGCTCCCACTTATAAGTGAGAACATATGTTTTTTTTTGTTTTTTGTTTTTTGGTTTTTTTTAGAAAAAGAGAGAATTTTCTGTTTGTGAGTTACTTCCCTTATAATAATGGCCTCCAGCTCTACCCAAGTTGATGCAAATGGCATTATTTCATTCTTATTTATGGCTGAGTAGTATTCCATGGTGTGTGTGTCTGTGTGTGTGTGTGTGTGTGTTTGTGTGTGTGTACGTACCCTCTTACTCGTGTTTCTCCACCATACCCTCTTTAGTTCAAATGTCTCCTTAAGCCACCTGATTAAATTCTTTGGTTCCCTGGGCCCTTTAAAAACAGAACCTCCCATTCCAAGTCAACATCAAGTCCCTTTTGTATTCCATCTTTTGGATCCAGTATTCTGCTCAATTTATATATATATTTGTGTATATATATGTATATATACACACACATGTACATAAAGTTATATATGTAATATATGTATAATTACATATATAAAACATACATATATAACAACATATATGTTGTTTTGTTTTATGTGCTTTTGTCATATATATAATATATATTTGTTTTATGTGCTTTTTGTTATATATATATATACACACATATACATATATTAAGTTTTGTACCTACAACAATGCATTTGAGTTTTATACAAAAGGCATTGTACTGGGAGCACTATTTCACATGCAGTTTTTTATACACAACATTATATTTTCTTCATCCATTCATGGGTTGATAGTACTTAGGTTGCAGTTGGTTCTGTATCTTTGCAATTGTAAATTGTGCTGTGATAAACATATGTGTGCAGGTGTCTTTTTGATATAATGACTTATTTTCCTTTGGGTAGGTTCCCAGTAACAGATTTGATGGATCCAATAGTAGATCTACTTTTAGTTCTTTAAGAAATCTCCGTACTGTGCCATATTTTATTTTTAAAAGGATAATCTGGTTTGTGGTTACTTTGATGTTCATTATATTATTCTTGGAACTTTTCTCAGTGTTTAAAATACTTCGTGTTCTGTTATTAAAAGGAACATCCCAGAAACTCTACTTTTAAGCAAGATATATCCTACAATCTTAATAATTTTTTGATCTCTCACATCACCATCACAGTTTCTTTAAAATAAAAATTATTTAAGAAATTTATACATATAATTGAATGTACCCAGCTTCTTTTAGTGAATACTCAAATCTTTATAACATTTGTCAGGATAACATTTCATTAAATGTTTAGCTTTGTTCTTTATGACAGAGTGGTTTTAATTTTGTCTTCATGAAAATTTTCTTTCTAGGTCAATGTGTCTTATTAAACTGGGAGAAATTCATCTCTATTAAACCTTTTATTCAAAACAAAAATACTTAAGTGACTCCGTAGGAGGTCTGTTTTTTTTTTTTCTTTTTTTTTTCCAGAATATCAGTTTTTCTTCTTTCTTTAAATCTGGTCAGCCTGGGAACAAAATCAACTGTTAACTATTTACACAGAACTTAGAATGTATGTTTAGTCCTTTGCTGATGAATAGAACTGCAAAAAGAAACTATGAATCTGTGTTTCTCATGACATTTTCTTTCCTTCCCTTGTTGATTTAGTAAACAATCTTTGAGGTCTAACCTGCTAGCAGTGTAAAACTGCTGTTCTACCAGTTGAAAGGTGGAGTGTTTGCATTATTCCTTCTTATGAGTCCCACATCATTGTGATTCCATGATGCATAATATCCAGTAGATCTAAATACATAAAGAAACGAAGGAAGAAGGGAAGGAACAAAGGAAGGAGGAAGGGAGGCAGGGAAGGAAGGGAGGGAGGGAGGGAGGGAAAAGAGGGAGGGAGAGAGGAAAGAAGAGACCAAAGGAGGGAGGGAAAAGAGGGTAGGAAAGGAAAGGGAAGGGAAAGAAATAATGAGAGAGCAGAAATTATCCCTGAGTTTAACCCCTGGCCTTTCATCTCATCAATATCCAGAGTGAGAACTGTCATTAGTATTAGCCAGTTTTCCGAAATTAGTTCTTTGTAGTTCTCTTCTTTGGCCTCAAGCTTTGCCAACCTCAGATTTCTTTCTCTGGTGCTGGCTTCTCTCTTCCACTTATGAAATGATCATCTCAGGTTCTCATGGAATCCTGCCAGATTCCTCTGCTTTGTCCGTACCTTTTTCCTGCTTCTTTCTTCCTTAGCAAAAGGTGATAGCCAAGACGGTCATCATAGGCTGCATTGATCTCCACATCATTTCCTCCATTTGCTTTTCCTCGCTATGAGGCAGAGTATTCTGTAATGATGCCCTCTTACTGTGTTTCTCTACCATATCCTCTTTAGTTCAAATGTCTCCTTAAGCCACCTGATTAAGTTCTTTGCTTTCCTGGGTGCTTTAAGAACAGAACCTCCCATCCCGCGTCAACATCAAGTCCCTTTTGTATTCCACCTTCTGAACTGAGTATTCTGCTCAGCCCTCACTGCTCTCTCAGATCATAGACTCAGTGGAGCAGGACCTCTAATGTGAGGTCCACAAATGGATCGGGACATTATCTGAGTCTTCCTTCTGGTAGAAGTCAGTTTTCTGTTACAAAGTCAAAGCATAAAGGTCGGAAATCTTGCATTGGTATTTAGGGATTTTAAATATATATATATATAAGTAGGAAATATGAAAACATGTGTTATTACCAAAGACACTAATTTGTAACCTGAAATGATGTTCACAAATATCTGATGCCTCATATAATCTAAAAAAGTAATAAGGAAGAATTAAACAGCACAGAAGCATGAGGCAAAGGAGGCTATCTCTGCATATCAGCCTTATGATCTGAGTCTGATTCCCATTGGTTCTTCTTAAATTCTCCTTTAGGCATTCTGTGCTATGTGAAACATTCCATCAGAAAAGTCATGCTAGCTGGCCAAGGCAGTGGGTGAGAAATGCCAGCTGCATGCCTCATGTGATCTATCTGCTATATTATATGGTAAGTTACTTGGAAAGAGCAAGCGTTCTGTTATGCCAACAAGGGAATAAAGCTGACCTGTCCTGAGTGACTTCAGTGCAGGCTCCATTTGACAATTCATGGAGATGATGTAACCAAAAGCAGCTCATTAATCTCATCCGAAGTCTTAAATTCCAAGTCACAGTAAATTAGATTTAAATGAGTTTCCACTGGACAAAGCTAGATGATAACTTTTTACGGTGTATAGAACATTTTATTACTTCAGAATTTGTTGCATTGAGCTAACAGAAAACTGACTTTAAAAAAATAATAATTACATGAGCTCTTGATTACGCTTACATGGACCGCAGCTGAGTTTCAAACTTAGTAAAAAGAATTTGAATCCCCTTTAATGCACAAGTACAGACTGCTAGTTAGGAAAGGTATTTGTATATAGTACTGTATTTCAGTGGATTGAAAGTCCAACCCTTAAAACTTCAGACCAATCTAATAAAGTGCTATTAAGTAGAACTTTCTTCATTGATAGAAATGTTCTAATATTTGTGTTGTCTGATAAAGTAGCCACTAGACACATGTAATTACCAACACTTAAAATGTAGCTCGTGTGACTGTGATACTGTCTTTTATATCTTTTAATATTAATTTAGGATAATTTTCAATAGCCGCATCTCCTAGTGGCTACCAGATTGGACAGATTAAAACAGGGCCATATATTGCAATGCTAACTGAAATAAAGGAGGTTTCAGTCATTGTTTCATTATTATTGTGTTTTGTTTTGTTTTTTGAGAAGGAGTCTCACTCTGTTGCTCAGGCTGGAGTGCAGTGGCACGGTCGGCTCAGTGGAACCTCTGCCTCCCAGGTTCAAGCGATTCTCCTGCCTTAGCCTCCCAAGTAGCTGGGACTACAAGTGCGTGCCATCATGCCTGGCTAATTTTTTTTTGTATTTTTAGTAGAGACGGGTTTTCACCATGTTAGCCAGGATGGCCTTGATCTCCTGACCTTGTGATCTGTCTGCCTTGCATCTCCCAAAGTGCTGGGAATAATCCTATAAAGGCCTATAAAGGCATGAGCCACCGCACCCAGCTGTTTCATTATTAACAGTGGTAATAGAGTAATATAACTGGGAATGTGAATATCACAGTAGCATTTACAGACAATTTTACTATAACTATTGGCTTCTGAGCAACACTCTGAGGTCAATAGGATGAGTATTATTATCATCTTCATTACACTTGAGGAAATGGATGCTCTAAAACATATTGGTGATTTCAATGACCTGTGACTCAAACTACTTGTTCTTTCTGTTACAAGAGAAACCTGTGAAAGAATGTTGTGACTTTCATACAGCTTACCAGTAGGCTGATCTGAAATAGACATTGATAAATTTGGGCAGGGAGAGAGAAGCAAGGAGAAGGAAGAGAGAGAATGTAAAACTACAAGCCAACACTGGACATTTTTGCAAATAAAAAATCTAGGTCAACTTTTGCATAAGCATGTTCTAATGCTGTCAAAGCCAACTTCATGGGTTTCCAAATGGGTGGGGCCCAACATAAGATCCACACATTATTGCTTCTATCCATGCTCTGCAAGCCATAGAGTTTTTCTTTTTTCTTTTTTTCTGTTTCTCCTCTCTCTCACTCTCTCTGCCTTCCATTGTCTCTACTCCTCCTTTTCTCTGTGTCATATGATCTCAAGTTGATCACTTTCCTACGTTAAAATGTTATGCAATTCTTACATAACAATCTAATAAAGCATTGGTAACAGTAAGAGTTTTTCTTCGTCTTAGGAAAATGTGCTGAACTCCTAAGAAAAAGTTCATCTTCTTTAAAAAATTAGCATAATGAAATATATTAAATTGAATACGTATGGTGGATAATAGCTTAGAAAAAAAATGAGTTACACATCGTGGTGTCTAGTCAGTTTGCAAACTAATGAATGAAGAAGCTATAAGCCTGTTTTTGTGATAAGCCTGTGTAGTAGGCACTCTGCTAGAGAGACAGGACCCATGTCACTGAGAAAGACCCCAGTACTGCTGAATAGCTTATATTTTATACATTTACATTGGAAAGGCAAACGTTTAAATTGGCCCGTCTAAAATCTAAGCCTGTGGTTTTGTGGATTCTAGATAATTGGAAACAGAACTTCAGTGCACTAAACCCACCTCTTTCAGGCTCTTGGCCATAACACGCTCCAATCAGAAAACACTTGTTCTAAAAGAAGTCTCTTATACAAAAGCAGGATAAAAAGAGAGAGAGGAAGAAAAATTGTCTTCAATATATTACAGCAAACATACTTGTCACTTGATAACCGTTTGCTCAGATTGCTCTTCTGTGAAAAACATTACAACTCTCCAAATAATAGTCAAGGCTCCTAAACCACTCAGCCAGCTTTTGCAAATAGTAGAGGAAGAAAGTCACCTGAGCATGTAGAACTGGTGGTACTGAGTGCCAATCCCGAGTGAACACAGGTTCGTGAACTTAGGGAGCTTGGTTGAAGAAAGTTGCTGCTGCAGTCAAGCATTAACATCAGCAAGGACTGTTTTTAACTCAGATGTGTAGTATGCACTATCAACAATACAAAGATTGTTAAATGTTGGAAAAGTAGTAGTAGGCAGAAAGATTTTTAAAAGAATATCTATAGGCCAGGCTGTTGGCTCATGCCTGCAATCCCAGCACTTTGGGAGGCTGAGGCGGGCGGATCACTTGAGATTAGGAGTTCAATACCAGCCTGGCCAATATGGTGAAACCCTGTCTCTACCAAAAATACAAAACTTAGCCAGTCATGGTGGCAGGCGCCTGTAATCCAAGCTACTCGGGAGACTGAGGCAGGAGAATTGCTTAAAACCAGGAGGCAGAGGTTTCAGTGAGCTGAGATCATGCCATTGCACTCCAGCCTGGGTGACAAAGCAAGACTTCATCTCAAAAAAAAAAAAAAAACTACAGACGTAGCAGTGGAAAGGTGCAACACCTTCCTCACCCTTCATAAGGGTAATGGTCAATATCCTGTAACATAAAACAGGTTAACAAGAGAAAAACATAACAAATTTATTTAATCAAAAAGTTTTATGTAACATGGGAGCTTCAGGGTAAAGATCTAAAGATACAGAGAAAACTATTCATTTTTACACTTAGGTTTGATGGACAGTCCTGTAGAAATGTACTGGATGGAGAGAGATCCAAGATGGCCGATTAGCAACAGCTCAGGAATGTAGCTCCCAGTGAAAGCGCAGAGAACAAGTGGACGCCGCACTTTCCGACGAATTGTTGTTGCCCACAGACCGGGAGATTCCCGGCAGAGGAGACACACGGGTCACCAGCGCGACTCGCCGGCACGGCTGTTTTGCCGGCGCTCCAGCGCGGCGCTTCCCGGTGCGGAGTATACGGGACGGACGGGCTCGGCTGGTCCCATCCCCACAAGAAAAACAGCAATTGGAAGCGCTGCAGACTGAGAGTCTCACAGCAAGCACAGTGAACCCGGGAAGGTCCGGCTCTGTGGGGAAGGGGCGTCCGCCAAAGGAAAACTAAGAAACAGAAAAACTTCATCACCAGGCGGAGAGAGATCCAAGATGGCCACGTAGCAGCAGCTCAGGATTGTAGCTCCCAGTGAAAG
>CAUYQU010006962.1:0-21319 GCA_963574635.1 Cheracebus regulus | reverse complement strand
GTGGGGCTCCTCCACTGGGAATGTCCTGGTCCGTGGGCAGCAAAAATTTATCGGTAAGTGTGGCGTCCACTGGCTCTTTGCGCTTTTACTGGGAGCTGCAATCCTGAGCTGCTAGTGATCGGCCATCTTGGATCTCTCTCCGATATTAGCCCTTTGTCAGATGGGGAGATTTAAAATATTTTTTCCCATTCTGTTGGTTGCCCATTCACTCCACTGATTGTTTCTTTTGCTGTGCAGAACTCTTAAGATTAATTAGATCCCATCAAGTTCAATTTCTTTATCTCTCTGGAAATTTATTAATTTCATTAAAATATGTAAAGAAAATGACACCTGCAAAGACCAACTTAATTACTTTTAACTCTTGTTCTATTTTTAGTTCAGCCATATACTGTGTGATTTAGGACATGTTATTTAATCTCTCTGTGCTATAGAAATTTGTATAATCAATCAAAATGAAATTTGCATAATCACACAGAAAGAAAGCTGTGTGATTTGGGGCATGTTATTTAATCTCTCTGTGACCAAGTCTTTGCCTAAATTAGAGGAAAAATAGAACTAAGCTCACAGAGATTTTAAGAAGCTCAAATGAGTCAATGTATGGAAATAACTTAGAATATTATTAGTTTTTGGAAAAAATATTAAGCGTGTTTGATACTATACCTTCTTCAAATTTTAGAGATGCCACTTATATCATTAAATGACAACTATCTTGTCATTTTACCTTTCTATTTAGTAGAAACCCCTATTAAATGAGTTAGCATTCACTTCTTAATAACTAATTTGCTCAAAGGAGTTTCAACAATGCAGGTATATAATTTTTTGAACCATCGGAAAACTTAAAACTCAACAGAAGTTTTGCTCTGTATGCATTATAGGTAAAATTGAAATGATAATAAATATCATATGGTCTTATTGTGTTGATTTTCTAGTTCAACAAATGTTACCTCCTTCTTTATGGTGGGAATAACTTAGGCACTTAATGAGCTTTCATGAACAGTTCAGTCTTCCAAATAGCAACCCTGTAGATTGAAAACTTCTTCCCATGGTATCTGAAAATCACACTGGAGCCTGGAATATTCTGAAACAACAGCTGTACCAGTCAACAGGATATACCCAAAATGTTAATTCAGGGGAGTCTAATGATGGTTTAACACAAGATGTATTCTTAGACATAAAGGTAGGATTTAAGAACCTAAGAAGAAGCAGTGTGATGCTGGCAATTCCTGCATACCTTCTCCCCTTTCACTGCTTGTTCACCCAAAGGAGCAATGCAGCATGGAAACATGAAACCCAGCACCTGGAATGGGCAGCAGAGGTGGGAGTTTCCTTTGCATGGAGGAAAGCAACCCCCGTCCAAACGGCACCCTGGCAAAATAAAAAGAGAAAAGAAAAAAATATCACTTTCTCTCCAAGTCATCAATTTTCTACTGCTGACTCTATTAGCTAAACCCAAACTGGGAATGGACAAGTTAGGATGTGGGGGTGATGAAACCTGTAAGTCAATCTCCTGTGGTCCAGAGCAAGGTAGTGAAGAAAGCCTAAGTGAAACATCTGAGAGAAAATGGAGATTAGTTCACCCAGCAGCCTTAGGGAAAACTTTGTAATTTTAAGGTACTATCATCTTGGTCTAAATGAATTTGGTGATTTTGTTTTTCTTACAATTAAATTTGTATAATCAATAAAAATAAATAGAAAACATATACCTCTGACATCTATGTTAATTAATTTGTATGACACACCCTTTCTGAGTAAAAATAACACAGGAATAATGTTTTGTGCTGGTAAACTAAAGCTACTTGCTAATGAAACTCAACTTTTTTCTAGTCAAATTAAGATTTTAAGCATACTTGCCATATTATCCAAGGAGGACCACTATTTTAGAATATTGTTTTGCCCTTGTGCTGGTAAACTTCTCTGTGCTTTTGGTATTAATACAGTAGTATTTGTTACAAACATTTGTTTTGTGATTCTATATAATATTACCCTTAATTTCTCAGGGTACATTTTGTATTTTGTATGCAAACCTTTTCATAATTGATTGGTGCTCAGAACTATCAATGCTTAACTCCAGAACATTTTAGGACATAGATAACAATTACCTATACATTTTCATGGTGATCTTCCCTAATTCTAATGTGCTGTAAGATAATCAAGTTCATATAATTTGTCTGGGATTTTGCAGCAAAGCCATTTCAGATAATAAAACCTAGAATTCAAATAAACTAAATATTGGCTTGCAAAATAAACTCAAGATTTGTTATCACATTACATATATTATGACAGACATAATAAAATATTGACATATGATAAATATATATTTTAGATAGATATAGATATATATTCATCCTGGATTGTTTTCTTAAAGTAGAGATCACAGCCTACACTTACATGGTCACAGAGAATGGTAAAAATGTAGCACTTTGTATGTGCAGTTCTCAAACATTTTAGTTTCCTTTATATTTTTTAAACTATTGGATGCTATCAAAATGTTTTTTCTTATGTAGGTTAAATACATTAACATTTTTGTGGTAGAAATTAAAATGAAAAAATATTTATTTTTAATTGATAAACATGCATATTGGTGCTTTTAACATATTTTATGTTAAAAATTATATTTCACAAAACAGAAATAATAAGTTGATAACAATGGTATTATTTTACATTTTTGCAAATATCTTTATTACCTAATTTGATAGTAACACGTATGAATTTTCACATGTGCATCTCCATTCTGTTGCAATATACTGATTTAGTTGAAGTGTATAAAGAAAATCTGGCCTCACTTAGATTAATGCAATGGAAAATCTGCAGAGCCTATTGGACCTTCTTAAAGGCTTTTAGGGACCTTCCAAGGGTCCTGGGACCACATTCTTAGCTTTAAGCCATTTCTCTCAATAGAAATAGTCAATGGAGAACAATGACACTGGTAATGGGTTGATTTGCTTGAGCCCTAATCCTTGCCTACTGGTTCAGAAAGAACAAAAATGTTATAAAAAAATGTACAATGATTGTATCATGTAATAATCACACAACTCTACAAAGTGGGTATAATGATGCCCAATTGATAGGTGATAAACTGGAAGCATACAGAGTAACATGTCCGAAACCACAATTATTAAGAGAATTATCATAAATTTGAGTCATGTCTATTTGATTCCAAAGCCTAAGCTCTTTTAATTATATCATTTTAACGGAAATTGTTTATATTATCAGCTTTTCCTGGTGAGGATTATCTGAAAAGGGACAGTGTCAGCTGTCAGTTGTGTTTTAACTTTAATATGCGACTATCCTTGCATAGTAATAAGAGTTGCACTGCCTATATGCCTTTTGTCTCATTATTATTATTGTTTGTTGTAATTTTTAAAGTATTACTTCAAAAGAAAAATTACACTATATGAGTAATAACAGGTTTGTCTTTGGCAAGCTCAAAGCTATTTTTATGCTTAGGTTATTTTTTTAAAGAAATTCTTATATATAATAGTACTCCTAATCTGCAGTTTTGCTTTCCATGGTTTCAGTTGCCTGAGGTCAACTGTGGTTAAAAATATTAAATGGAACATTACAGAAATAAACAATTCATCAGCTTTACATTGTCTGCCATTCTGAGTAGGTGATAAAAATTTCTGTTGTTGCACTCTGTCCTGCCCAGAGCATAAATCATTTCTTTTTCCAACATATCCACACTGTATAGACTATCAACCCATTAATTACTTAGTAGCACTCTCAGTTATTAGATTTAAAAAAACAGTGTTTATAGAGTTTGGTACTAACCACGGTTTCTGGCATCCACTGATAAGGGGTGACTGTTGTATATGTACTTCATTTCATTCAATATGTTATATGTATATAGAAATCAAAAATAAGCTTTTCTCCTTCTGTATTGACAGGCAATATCCTCAGTATCTCTCTCAACTCACAGCCCTGATTGCCTATGGGATTAACTATTGCAAAATCCTGAATTTTCTTAATAGCATAGCTCAAAATATACTGATATAGGTGTGTACTTTTCTTAACTTAAAAAAGTAGATAGCTCCTCTTTCCATGGGCATGAAAATAATAATAATAGTTTGCAAATAGAGAGTATGAGTCATAGTTCTTAGCTTCACTTAGTGACACTCTTCTTCAAATTATCTTCCTTTGTGATTTTTCCCATAAATGTTCAGTAATGTAACTACCTATGAATTCCTGACAATTGAATATTTCCTTCCTAAAATACAAATGTCCATGAAGTCAAGTATGAAGGGGTTAATAATTACTGATCATAATTCACTATCATGAATGCAATTATTAGATTTAAAAAAATATATCTATGAAGATCAGGAGTCTGAAGAAAGTAGCAGCCAGGAGCTAAGGAGCCCAGAATAAAATGTAGACATTTGGATTTCTGTGGATAAAAATGTCATATGCCTAGAAGGAAGCACAAGACAAAAGGAACAGCTTTGAAAGGGCAGTGGGAGCCTATGAGAAAATAAGAAAATGTTTATTTAATAATATGATCTATCTTTTCTTGATTCTTATTAAGGCTTTACTTTCTGATTCAATTAGAAATATATTTAAAACATAATGAAGGCAGACAACCACAATTTAAGTCCAGTTTAAACCCCACGTGAGGTTTTATATTTTTACATGTGGGAAGTTCAGAAGTACAGACTCAAAGGCTATGACACACCTTATTTCTTTGTAATATGTGTTTTAATGCTGTTGTTTGATTTTTTTGGTCTTGTCATTTTATTGTTTGTAAGATTTTTCTTTCTGGATTCCTCTACCACATTGGGAAGTAGTTGGCTTAAATATCTGCTGTAGAAATTCAAAATATGTAGAAAACTGGGTAGAACTATAATAGACACAATACATTGAAAATTTGAAAGGCTGGAGAGCAAAATAAAGACAGAAAAGGCAGATGGTTTGTGTGGCACAAGAGAAAGAACTTGAACCTCTAATGGGATTCTTGGGTTTCTAGATCTTGGGAGGAACTCATATTTGTGTACTTAGATTTATGATATATGTTTCATTGATTATATATGTTTTTATTTTATCATTTATTTATTTATTTATTTTTCATTTTTTTTGAGACAGAGTCTCACTATGTCACCAGAAGCCAGGCTGGAGTGCAGTGGTGTGGCCTCGGCTCACTGCAACCTCTGCCTCCCGGGTTCAAGCAATTCTCCTGCCTCAGCCTCCCCAGTAGCTGGGCCTACAGGCGCGCGCCACCACGCCCAGCTAATTTTTTTGTATTTTTAATAGAGATGGGATTTCACCATGTTGGCCAAGTTGGTCTCGATCTCTTGACCTCGTGATCGGCCCTTCTCAGCCTCCCAAAATGTTGGGATTACAGGCAATAATATATGTTGACTAGAAAATAAGTTTAAAAAGTAGAAAAATTAAAGGAAATGTAAAAATACTGACATATAAAAATGGAAACAGATTTTTACCTCATTGAGAAAGTCAATGCAATAAATATATATTTAGCATGTACCATTTTGAAATCAGTCTGCTGGGAATTATGAAATAAATGCTTCTTTATTTGATTTGGTTGTATTGAATTGAAGTAAATTGACTAAAATTGTACAGTAAGAAGTAACTAATGTGATAGTCACTATGTCAACAACAGGAAGAAAAATGTATGAATTTCAGAAGAGTTTAATGGCTGAGAGTAAAACAGAATACCAGCCTGAATATGGCAGATGTGAACAGGTGTGCACAAAAGTATCAGAAAATGCTTTTTGATCTTTCTGGGTCTGATATAAGAAAATAGCAAAGAAATATCAACAAAGCCTTGAAAGCTAGAACAGTTAGTATATTGATTTGAATTTTTTCTCTTTTAATAAAAAGAAAAAGATTATTAATGAGTTGAATAACCAGGAGACAAATAACACTGTGTTCTAAATTAGAGTTTTTTAAAGTTGGTTAAATCTAGTTCTACAGGCACAAGCTTATATTGAGGCACAACATAAATGAATTACTCTCAGGCCCTGGCAATTAAGTATGCAATAATTATAACATAATGAGATAATGAAGAGACTCTGTCAGGCTTTTTTTCAGTCAGAGAGGCTTGAGGATACAAATATTTGAAAACAGAGAATACCAATTAGTTTTCATGCTGCCCTATTAGTAGGACAGAGAGTCATATTTTGTTAATTCTGCAGTGAAATGAAGGCAGGAGGGAAACAAAATGCAGCTCCCATCATGGTTCTTGTGTTAAACAAGAAATGGTCATTATGTGCTGGAAACATAGTCATTGAAAATCGGATTTCCTTGCCAGCAAAAGCATCCTCTGAACTACCGTTGCACAAGTGATACATAGAATGGGGTCACAGTCCAATTCCTAGACTCTCTTTATTTGCTTGGAATTTGGATCCCAAATGTGACATTTATCAGTACTTATCTAAAGAAAATCTTAGCATCATTTTAGGTTAATTATCATTATATTTATGTCTTAACTATGTGATTTCTATCAGGCCTGGAAGGGTCGATTAAACTGTACTTACATTTATACTGCTTTGTAGGTGTCCAGTAAAATTAACATTATAAGTAGCTGTGCTCTAAGGTTAATTTGTTCTGTAAAATTACCCATATTTCTCCAGAGTTTTCATTAGTAAAATAAAACAGAGAACTAATCTAGATGCAGAAGGATTATTGTTATTGCCGTACAGTTATTTCTGATAAAATTCCAATTGGGATTACCTCCCAGGATTTGAACAAACAAAGCAGATTATGACAAATCTTGACTCATATATATCTTGCAAAAGCCATAGATGAAATTCCTGAGAATTGCAAGCCAATCCAAACATTCGGAGGCTACTTGCTGCAGTAATGTATGGAAGAGCTTTTCAATGACATTTTGATGTTTCATAGGTATCTCAAGCAAAGGTTATTAAGAAATAAGTTAAGCTCAATATTCAGCTTTTACACTGGCACATTTCAGCAATATAAAAAGGTAATACTTTGAGATATTTTTTAAACACACACACACATGAAAAATAAATATAAAAATTACCTTTAAAAAGTAATACTTTGACATTGTAAAATAGACATATAATACATTTTGATAATTTCCTACTTTTCATTTAATTTTTGTTGTCATATATATATTTATATTAGTTTTGTCACCAAAGACTCAGGCTGTATAGATTAACACAAAGGAAATCATAGATGATCTCAGCTCCCATCCATACTCTTCCTTCTGGAAAGGTAATAGGTTGAAATTTGCTGTAAATTTCTCTACTCTTTGTTGTGTTTATTTTCTTGCCTATACTGTACATTTATATATTTATATATTTTTTTCAAACTGGATTAAGTTGTGATTTTTCATTCCTATAATTTGATTTTTTAATAAAATTTTGATTTGGGAGAATTTCTTGAAGGAGACTAGGGTAGCTAATTCACAGAACAGAAGAAAGTGTTTAATGACCAATGTTTTAACAGAAGTTTGTTGATCATTCCAGGAGCTGACACTAAGGTAGAAAACTCTTTATTTTTTCTATGCTGTGTAAATTTTAAAACAATATAAATATTAAGAAGATGCATATTTACAAACTGTCTTTTCACCCAACATTATATCAGCATTTCCTCGTGTCATTACACTTTAATTTTAAAGTTTTGTGTTGGTTTTTTATATGCATTCACCACAATTTACTTAAATATTACATTTTAAATAATTCTAACTTTGACTTTGGAAATTTCATTTTTTCTTTTAATAAATAATGCTGTAATTAATATCATTTGAGCATAAATCTTTTTTTCTCAGCTGAGATCAGTATCTTAGCAGAGCTTCTCATAAGTGAAGTACTAATTTAAAACTATTAAGGCTTTCAGAGTTGTTGCTGCTTTCATTTGCCCTAAGATTAGAGAATTGTTTTCATTAAAGCCTCAGAGTGATATTATGAGTGATTGTGGTTGATTACTGATATAAAAGCCTCTTAACTGCTTTGTTTTAAATGCTCAAACTGATAAGATTTTCATAAACACACTTCATTAATGCTGGTTTTCTCCTATGGCTACCAAACTTATGTCCACGGAACTGCTCTGTTTCTGTACACACTGGTAATTACCGTTTCTCAAAAAACTCTATTGATTTAGAATATTTAGGGCCTATTTAGCTCAAGGAAAAGGAAAACAAATATCTCTATAATGTTATATAGCAATTAAATCACCTAACTCTGTTGACAATGTTGAAAACGTTGCTTGGTCTACCACTTCTAAAAGCTCGTGTATGTATGCTTATATTTGCCCAAATCTTATATTGTACTGAATTTAGCTAGGGTTCCATAGCAGATTGAACTCACAGGAAGGAGATGATGTATCTCACAGAAGTGAAAAAAAGAACTTAAGAAATAGAGCTAGACAATTTCAGAAAAATCTGTTGACCTCTCCAAGCAACTCCTATTAATACAATTCAGTTCCAGCATTTCCCTGGTTTTGGTATCTATCATTCCAAATTTCACATGCCCAGTAATGAGGATCCAGTTCACCTACTCATGAACCATGTTCCAGGACCAAAATTTGACAGGTGGGCCAGGCGCAGTGGCTCACATCTGTAATCCCAGCATTCCGGGAGGCCAAGGAGGGTAAGTCATGGTCTCAGGATATTGAGACCATCATGGCTAATGTGGTGAAATCCAGTCTCTTCTAAAAATACAAAAAATCAGCCATGTGTGGTGGTATGTGCCTGTAGTCCCAACTACTTAGGAGGCTAAGGCAGAAGAATCGCTTGAACCCAGGAGGCGGAGGTTGCAGTGAGCCGAAATCGTGCCACTGCACTCCAGCCTGGGCAACAAAGCGAGACTCCATCTCAAAAAAAAAAAAAAAGGAGAGAGAGAGAGAGAGGAAGGAAGGAAGGAAGGAGAAAGAAAGAAGAAAAGAAAGAAAGAAATGTAGGTCACAACATAGCCACTGAGGATACAACTCTGTGTGTTCATTGTGACAGAAGAATTATCACTAGCAGGCCACATTCTAATTGTCCTAACTGTTGTTATCAACAGCTGCTAAGGGTCTTGATAGTGAGTATTAACTAGATCCACTATGTAAGTGAGAAAACAGGTTCAGAGACTGATATTAGGGAATTTGTTAGATTTGTCCTTTGAAAGCAACTGAAACTTGAGGTACTGTCTAAAATTGGGAAGTATATAACAAGAAAATTTCCTGTTTTGATTCTAACTTTGAGGAAGCTTAGAGTCAAATGGAAGACTACCATTTATTGTTAACATATTTGCTTTTTGTTCTAGGTTCTGGTCTTAAGTTTTTAAATATAGTTTTTTCATTCATCATGTATGTCACGGTAAATTATTACAAATCCTGTGTCATGTTTCAGGAATATAAATCACAGAAATTAATTTTTGTAAGGTTTTATAAATTAGGATGAGTATTGAACTCCAAGTTTGTGGCTCAAAATATAGCTTCATTTACATTTAACCATCACCCCTATTAAAACTCAAAACACCTCAAGTCATTTTAAATTTCTACCCCACTCTTTACCCTATAGCTTGTTTTCTTTCCAATTCTCAGATTACTTTAATCAATAATGGTAATTTTAGATTGATAAATTTAAAATTCCCTTGCTTATTTATATTATTAGATAACTTTAAACACAGGTAATTCCAAAGCACTTGAAGCATTTGCCTGGAAATGGGGCAGATAAAATCTATAAATCGCAATTTATGTTGTTAAGAAAACCTAGTTCACTGCATTTTAATAATTATTTTTTACTAAGAAATAAAAGCCAGATTGATTTTGACAGTTTTTATAAGGATGATAATATCAGAAACTTATAAGATGATTATATATATGTGTGTGTGTGTGTGTCTTTCACAGAAGATACATATATATGTATATACATAGATGGATATAGATATATAAAAAGTTCTACAGTAAGAAAATTATTGGTTAACGCTAATAAAACTATGAAGAGAGAAGCTCAAATACCTAATTATAAAAAGGTCAAAAGTAAAGATTACATTTTTACCTGGCATCAGAATTTTTTTTAGGTAGTAGCCTGTCTTTTTAGAAAAGTAAGTATCTTGCCAACCCCCTTGAATCTGGATATTGAGATCCAAAAGATATTATTTGGAAATAATTTAAAAAATAGAAAGATAACCAAAGAACTATAAATTTGAGGTTGGAGAACCTGGAGAACGAGGAAAGGGAATGAGATTAGATTAATTCAACTATGCTTATGGCTTGAATTTAACGTCTAGAGATCCCTGGGGAACATGATCAGGAAAGAAATTTCAACTAGCAGTTTGGTCAAAAGACTTATGAACAGGATATTTCTTAATATTTTACTTTAAAGTATGTTACTGTAATATAAACATGCCCTTCCTCCAACTTCTGCGAAACATTTTTTTTTTTTCTTTGAGACAGTCTCTCACTCTGTAATCCAGGCTGGAGTGCAGTGGTGATCTTGACTTACTGCCATGTCAACCTTCTGGGCTCAAGCCCAGCCCCCCATGTAGCTGGAACTACAGGCATGTACTACCACTCCTGGCTAATTTATGTGTATTTTGTAGGGAGGAGGTTTCATTATGCTGTCCAGGCTAACATTCTTAAATTCTATTGTATGGACTGGTTTTATTTGAAAAATATGTGCATATTTTTATTTTATTTTTGATTGTGTGGGGATAAAGCAAAATAAGCTATATATCACTCTTTGAAACAGCACTGAATAGAGAGAGAAGACTACCTGCAGAATTTGAGACATGTATGAGATCAAAATTTTGGTAGTTGTAAGTCATGATTGTTTCAATGGGATGATTTAAATGGATTAGATTTAAATATGAGAGAATGGGGTAAACTCATCTGACATTTTGAATTCATTACTGAAACATAAAATAAGTACCATCGAAGAGGTAAAAAATAGTAGGAGACAAGGATAACAGATAATTCAAGTCAGACATAGTTCAAGCATCTGGTCATTTTCAAGAGGATTCTTAAAGATGATTTAGAATTCTTCAAAGTGAAGTAGGGAAAATATATTCCTGAAAGAAAAATGTGTTAAAAAGATGATTGGATTCCTTTGGCTTTCAATATGCTTATACAACATCTCTGGAAAAAGTAACCTTAGAATCACACTGGTAAGATGAAAGATGTTTTCTTTATAGATACTCAATACAGAAAACTCCTGGCAGGGGCAGAATAAATCCTGAAATTGTGAGAGAAACATTCATCTTATGAACATACTATCAGTTTTATCCAGACTTGATAGGGCTCCAAACTGAGCTATCTTTTTGTTATCTGGATGACTTGGCTATTGGTTAGAACTGTAGATATAGATATACAATGCTTTTATTTTTAATTGACAAAACTTATATATATTTATGGAATTGAATTATTAAATCAAGCTAATTAACATATCAAGAGAGTAGTAGATGATTTATAAGATCTATTCTCCTCTCTCATCACTTATTAAAGAGGGGACATGAAGATATTTGTAGAGGTATGTGTGACTTTTGCAAGAAATAGATCTTTGAGAGTGCCCACCATATATATGGTATTAAAACTGTGTAGATTGATGAGGTCACATAGATCACATTGGTGCAGATAAAAATCAAAGAGGTCACAGAAAAAAGTCTGAGTCACCTAAATATTTGAAGATTTTTTTTCAGCCTGATATTCTGGAAGCATGAGTGTGGAATAGAATTTGTTAAAATCACCACAACCCATGTATTTGGAATCAAATTAATAGGTGCATTATGTTTCCTTTCATTTATTCATATTACTTATATATTTATATTATATATATATATGTATATATTTTTATTTATATTTCCCTCATTTCTTATTCTTTCCTTTTTGTCCTTTCCTGATGGAGGTATATACATCATTACTTTATTGACTTCCAACTCAATTTTTACAATTTGAGGAAGGGGTTTTCTTAGTATGTATAAACTTACAAGTTTTCTACAAAACAAAATGAGTTAGTAGAGGTTGGAATAAACAGATATGGGTGCATGAGATTTGTGATGGTTAATACTGAATGTCAATTTGATTGGATTGAAGAACACAGAGTATTCTTCCTGGGTGTGCCTGTGAGGGTGTTGTCAAATGACTTAACATTTGGGTCAGTGAACTGGGAAAGGCAGACCCATCCTCAATCTGGGAGGACATCATCTAATCAGCTTTCAGCATTACTAGAATAAAAGCAGGCAGTAGAACATGGAAAGACTAAACTGGTTTAGTCACCTGGCCTACATCCTTTTCCCATGCTAGATCTTTTCTGCCCTTGAACATCTGACTCCAAGTTCTTCAGTTTTGGGACTTGGACTGGCTTCCTTGCTGTGAGAGATGGGAAAGTTCTTCAAAGTTGTATCTTAGACTACATTATAAGGAGTTACAATCTCTTGCTCTATGGCCATTATCCACTATTAGCATAAACATATACCCATGTATATATATTCTGTAAATCACTACATCTTAAATCAGCTACCTTGACTCGTTCTGGCATGTCTGAACAGAACTGGACAAGCTCCAGACCTTGGTGCATGCCATTCCTTATTTGGAAACCCTCCTGACCTTCTCCTGACTAGTTTCCTCTTCTTCCTTGTCTTCTTTCCCCGTTATCTGTTCAGGAAATTTTCAAGTTTTAGCCAATCAGGTCAAGCATAGAATGTGAGGTCCCATTCTGGCCAGTGGAAACTGGACATAACAGTAGGGCAATTGCATCAGGTTATGAGCGTTATAAATGTCTCCATCTCCTTTGTTCAGGTGTGTTCTCATGGTAAGACTGCTGGCAAGACTGTCCCTTTCTTCAGGACATAAAGTAGCCTTGCTGAGCAATCCATTGTCTTTGTGTGGATTCTTCCCAACATTATAAACCCATTTCCAACACTTGCTCCTAAGCTTACAGATGACCTATTGTGGAACCTCATCATGCAATCATGTTAGTCAATTCTCCTTAATAAACTTGGATTTACAAATACATCTATCTGATTAGTTCTGTTCTTCTAGAGAACCCTGCCGGATACAGATTTATGTGAATTTTCTATAAGTTCGAGCTTTCTGTATATAAAATAAAGCTTAGAGTATTATAAGCATGGTCATTGACAATAATTTATCATTTCCAAATTACAGATTTTTAAGTTCTGCCATAATATATCTGGGATATTGGTTGTATAGGATAAAAATTGATCTTATAGTTTTTTTATGCTTTAAATCAAATATGAATTTGCTTCATTTTCTTCTGATATTTATACTTAAGAAAGTCATTTTATAATAGAAAATACTGACATGAATGTGAACAGTAGCATTGACATTACTGTACTAAAAATTCATGATTATTGTTCTTCTTATGCAAATTTGTTAAATCTAGTTGGAGAGCTTTTCCCGTGAAGATGATGTTCAATTCCTTCACTATTTATAGATACAAACCACACAACTTAACAATTAAATTCTGTCAGGTATTATTTTCCCAATATTTCACCTGTGAATCTCTCTCTCCTCAGATTGTATGCTTACCACGGGAAGGACCATTTTTATAGAAATTTTGTATTCCTGCTGAATCTGTGATAATGTTCTGTCCATAGAATATCATCTAAAATAATTGATTAGCTCTTATTTTATTATCATATGTACCCACAATTTTATTCTTGATTTTATGACCTGTTTGTTGAGGGATTGAAAGGTCATAATCATGAACAAAATAAGAATGTAAACAAGTCAAAACATTTTGATTAATTTTATATAATTTGATCTATTGAAATAAATCATAAATGTAATTATTTTTATTTGCACAATGCAACAAGTATATGTGCATATCTCTGTGTTTGCATATTTAATATCTATTTGGAGAGAAAAAAAGAATGTATTCAAATTGAAAATTTAACCCAAATCAATGTTCAGTGACATTTTAAGAAATAGTACACATATTATGAAAGAAACAATGTGAGAAAAATTGGTACCTTAATCAAGTGAATGACAAAATGACGCCATAGGAAAGGGAAAGATTCCCTTCAACATGCTGTCCCTAATGGAGACCCTCACTGGGATCCTGACTCCAAACATGGGAAATGGAATTTTAGGCACCTATTGACCTGCACACTCAAGGGATTAAGACGGACCAGGAAGAAATCCATGTTATCTACCATAACCCAGGGAAAGGAAGAAACCCAACAGCCTTCTTTGAGTGACTATGGGAGGTCTTAAAATATACTCCCTTGTCATCAGACTCCATCAAGGGGCAACTAATACCAAAAGACAAATTTATTGCATAATCAGCAGCAAACATTAGAAGAAACTCCAAAAGCTGGCCCTGGGTCCAGAACAGTCTAGAATCACTACTAAATCTAGCAACCTCAGTGTTTTATAATAGAGATCAGAAGGAACAGTTTGAAAGGGACAGGAGGGACAAGAAAAAGGCCACAGCCCTAGTCATGGCCCTCAGGTAGGTGGACCTAAGAGGCTTGGAAAGGGAAAAGGCTTGGGTTAGCCACCAGTCTGGCAGAGCTTGCTACCACTGTGGCCTACCAGGACACTTTAAGAGAGATTGTCCCCAGAGGAATGAACCACCTCCTTGTCCTTGCCCACTGTGCCAAGGGGATCACTGGAAGGCACACTGTCCCAGGGGATGAAGGTTCCCAGGGCCTGAGGTAGCTAACTAGATGACCCAACAGCAGGACTGAGGGTGCCTGGGGCAAGCACCAGGCCCAGGCCATCACCCTCACCGAGCCCTGGTATAGCTAGCCATAGAGGGCCAGGAGGTAGATCTTCTCCTGGACAGTGGTGTGGACTTCTCAGTTTTGCTCTCCTGTCCTGGACAGTTGTCCTCCAAGTCTGTAACTATCCAAGAAGTCCTGGGACAATCAGTTTCCCGATATTTCTCCCAGGCCCTAAGCTGTAACTGGGGAGCTGTGTTCTTCTCCCAGGCCTTCCTCATTGTGCCCAAAAGTCCCACTCCCTTACTGGGGCAAGACATATTAGCCAAAGTCGGAACAATTATCTATATGAACATCAGGGAAAAGATCCCTCTTGGCTGCCTATTATTTGAAGAAGGGATTAATCCTGAGTTTTGGGCAATGGAAGGACAATTTGGATATGCAACCAATTCCTGCCAAATTCAAATAAAGCTAAAGGATTTCACTTCTTTTCCTTACTAAAGATAGTACCCCCTAAGACTGCAGGCCAAAAAGGGGCTACAGGATATTGTAAAAAATTTAAAAGGTCAGGGTCTGTTAGGATCCTGTAACAGCTCTTGTAACACTCCAATTTTAGGAGTACAAAAACCTAACAGGCAACGGAGGCTAGTGCAAGATCTCAGGCTTATCAATGAAACTCTGATCCCTTTATACCCAGGGCCTGAGGTAGTCAACTAGATGTACCCAACCCTTACACCTTGCTCTCTCAAATACTAGGAGAGGCACAATGGTTTACAGTCCTGGACCTGAAGGATGATTTTTTTCTGTGTTCCATTACATAGTGACTTCCAGTTTCTGTACGTCTTTGAAGACCCTTCAGACCAGAATTCTCAGCTCACCTCAACAGTGTTACCCCAGAGCTTTTGAGAGAGCCCCTACCTGTTCGGCCAGGCTTTAGCCCAGGACCTTAGTTATTTTTCACACCCAGGTACCCTGGTTCTCCAATACATGGATGATGTAATTTTAACTGCTAACTCAGAAACCCAGTGTCAGCACTGAGCCACCCAGGACCTCCTAAACTTTCTGACCACCTGGATATAGGGTTTCCAAATCAAAAACCCAACTTTGTAGGCAACAGGTAAAATGCTTAGGACTTGTCTTGTCCAAAGGCACTCTGGCCCTTAATGAAGAGTATCTGCAATCCATATTAGCCTTCTCCCATTCAAAAACCTTAAAATTAACTATAGGGATTTGTAGGGATAACTGGTTTCTGCCGATTGTGGATTCCCAGATATGGCAAAATAGCCAAACCCCTATACACTCTGATTAAGAAAACCCAAAAGGCTAACACCCATCTGATACAATTGGACCCTATGACCAAGACAGCCTTTCAGACCCGGAAGCAGGCATTACTGCAGGCTCTAGCTCTAAGCCTTCCTACAGGAAACAACTTTTTCTTAAATGTTACAGAAAAGTCTGGAGCGGGATGGGGGGTTCTCACCCAGACTCGGGGGACCATGCCACAACGGGTGGCATACTGAAGTAAAGAAATTGATGCAGTAACAAAAAGCTGTCCACACTTCTTGCAGGTAGTAGCCGTGGTGGCTACAGTGGTCTCAGAAGCCATTAAAATAGTGCAGGGAGAAGATCTAACCATATGGACTTCACATGATGTAGCTGGAATTCTGGCTTTAAAGGAGGCTTATGGCTGTCTGTCAATCGCTTACTCAAATATCAGGCCTTAATGCTCACAGAGCCTGTACTTCAGCTGCGCATGTGTGCAGCCCTCAATCCAGCTACCTTTCTTCCCAAAGGAGGGTCAGAGAGAACATGACTGTCAGCAGGTCATCGCCCAAAACTATGCGGCCTGAGAAGATCCCTTAGAAACTCCTCTAGCTGATCCTGACCTTAACCTATACACTGAAGGAGGCTCATTTATGGAAAATGGAGTTCAGAAGGCAGGATATGCCATAGTCAGTGATCAAATGGTACTTGAAAACAATCCCCTGCCTCCAGGAACTAGTGCCCAACTGGCAGAACTAGTAGCCCTCACTCGAGCTCTAAAATTAGGAAAAGAAAAGAGAATAAACCTATGCACCGATTCCAAATATGCTGACCTGGTTCTGCATGCCCATGCTGCCATATGGAAGGAAAGAGAGTTCCTAACCTCAGCAGGAACTCCCATTCAATGTCATAAGGAAATTTTAGACTTATTACAAGCTGTCCAACAACCCAGAGAGGTTATAGTCTTACACTACCGAGGTCACCAGAAAGTAGATGAAAAGGAGGCAGAGGGCAATCACTGAGCTGACCTAGAGGCAAAAAAGGCAGCTAAATAAGATTTTATAGAAGGACCTTTAATATGGAAAAACTCTCTCCAGGGGACTAGACCTCAATACTCAACAGAAGAGGTAGAATGAGCAACTCCCAGGGGCATAAGCTTCTTCCTTCAGGTTGGCTAGCTACCGAGGAGGGAAAAGTGCTCCTACCTGCTGCCAGCCAGTGGAAAGTACTTAAAACCCTACATTGAACATTCCATATGGGTATAGAAAATACATTTCAAATGGCCAAATCTATATTGACAAAAAAAGGTCTCTTCAAAACTATCTAACAAATATGTCAGAAAAACCGTCCTCTGGCACATCACAAAATTCCTCCTGTGGAACAGCAAACAAGTCATTACCCAGGTGAGGACTGGCAAATGGACTTTACCCATATACCTAGATCTCAGGGATATCAACATCTGTTAGTATGTGTAGATACCTATACACATTGGGTGGAGGCTTTCTCTTGAAGGACAGAAAAAGCCCAAGTGTTAATAAGAGTACTAATTAATGAAATAATCCCTAGGTTCAGACTCCCTGGCTGACTTCAAGGTGATAATGGCCCTGCCTGAAGAGCTGCAGTAATTCAAGGAATTTCCAAAGCATTAGGAATACAGTATCATCTCCACTGTGCTTTGAGGCCCCCCTTCTCAGGAAAAATGAAAAAAATGAACGAAACTCTTAAGAGACACTTAAAGAAACTGGCACAGGAAACTCATCTCTCATGGCCCACACTCGGAGCATTCTTAAGGGCTCCTAACACTCCTCAGAAAATAGGACTCAGTCCCTATGAGATGTTTTATGGATGACCCTTTATTACCAATGATCTCATGTTAGACAAAGAAGCAGCAGATCTAATAAAAGGTGTAACATCATGGCTAAGTACCAACAGACACTTAAGACCTTACCTGAAGGATACTCTAGGGAAAAAGGCAAATAGTTATTCTGCCCTGGAGATTTAGTACTTGTCACGTCCTCCCCTCGACTCTCCCTCTATAGGTCCATCTTGGGAAGGACCATTTTCGGTCATTCTGTCTACCTCAATGGCAGTGAAGGTGGTGGGAATTGACTTGTGGATCTATCACACTTGGCTGAAACCTTGGGCTCCTCCTCAAGAAGACCAGGGTCCCTTTTATCTACCATCTGAGGTTCCAGGAAGCTACCCTTCAAACACCTGTGAGCCATTAGAAGATCTACGGTTGCTCTTCCAATGAAATCCCCAGGAAAATCGCTAACTCATGATTCACGAACCACACATGAGTTTAATTTACATCCTAGCATTAACAGGAATATCTCTTTTAACTTTACTATTTGCAACCAGACTCTATGTGGTCACCCCTAAGTCTTGGCCTACATCCCATAGACTCTCCATATCCGTGGCTTTCTGCCTCATTACACCTCTAATAGCTCTCCTCCTCTCTCTCTCTGATATTATCACTCTCCTACTATAACCTCTCTTGTTCTCATTATCCTCCTTGCTACCTCTTCCCTGCTTCACTCACATCCCACCTGCAAATGCACCCAAACGGGTTACAACTGGAACAATATTAGACAGGAAATAAGTCCACTTTCAGTTGGTCTTGGGGATTAGGTCTATGAGCCTCCTTTATATTCTATACTTATATGCACACAAATTGCTATACCTCTGCTTCCCTGTGCACATACAACTCACACACATATTGTATAGGAATAATAACTGGGCCTAATTGTCAAGCTGTTAAGGAAACCACCACCTACTGGACATATTTTACCCACATCGGGACTTCAGATGGGTGCAGAGTTCAAGATCAGGCACAGGAACATCGTCTCCAGGAAGTAATCTCTAGCTTAGGCAAATCACGAAGTACTCGGAGTCCCTACAAAGACCTGGACCTTTCTAAGCTACACGAGACCCTTCACACACACTCCCAGCTGCTCAGTGTATTTAACGTCACCCTCATAGGAATGCATGAGGCCTCCTCTGACAATCCAACTGACTGTCAGATGTGCCTCCCACTACATTTCAAACCATTATATCCTGGTTCTAGTTCCACACCTATGGGATACAACTAACCCACTCTCAAATCATACATGGCTTATAGGATTTTTGATCACCAATCTACAAATTTCATCTGCCTCCAACTTCACTTGCATGAACTTTACTAACAACTCCAATGCTTCTCTATGCTGAAACTGAGTTACCTTACCACTAGGCTTCAACTGCCTAGCACCAGACTTATTCTTTGTTTGTGGTTCCTCAGCTTATTGCTGTCTAAACAATACCCTGGCAGAAATATGCCTCCCCTCCTTCCTAGTGCTCCCACCGTGACCATTTACATCAATTCTCAATTGCAGAGTCTTCTTCTGCCCAGGCCACACAACACTCGAACCTCAATTCTTTCATTTATCATGAGGGCCAGAATAATAGGCATCCTTAGTAACCATGTTGGAGGAATGACTATCTCCACTCAGTTTTACTATAAACTATCCCAGGAATTAAATAATGATGTGGAAATTGTTGCTGATTCTCTTATAACTCTACAAAGGCAGCCTAACTCTTTAGCTGCCATAGCTCTCAAAATCGAAGGGCCCTGGATCTGTTAATGGCAGAGAGATGAGGAGTTTGTCTCTTTTTAGGATAGGATTCCTATTACTTTATAAGCCAATCAGGTATCATCCTAAACAAAATTAAAGAACTCAGGGACTGAATAGAACAGAGGGCTAAGGACCTCCAAGAAATAGGATTATGGGGCTTGCTTAACAACTGACTAACCTGGCTCTCCCCTCTTCTAGGCCCTCGTTTCTTCCAGAAAGGAGGTCATGAAGCTACAAATGACTGTGCAAATGGAACTTCAAATGTCCTTGGCTCATTTCCATCATGGACCACTGGATCAACCTGCAACCCCAGAAGACTCTTCTCTGGAGGAAACTTCAACTGCAGGGCCCCTTCTATGCCCCAGTTCAGCAGGAAGTCATTAGAGCAGTCATTGCCCATGTCCCAACAGCAGTTGGACTGCCTTGTTCAGATGGTGGACTGAGGGACTGTGTTAGAGGAACTTCCAGGGTGGGCTAGGGGCTTTGTTTCCAGTGCCAGGATTTTCCCATCTCTGGCTGGCTAGAGGCTTTCTTCCCAATGCAGGAATTTTCCTGCCTCCGCCTCCTGAAGGTGGGGGCTCAGTGACTCAGTGTTTCAAAAAAGTAACCAATCTGGTAAAGGATTCAAAGATCAACTGATCCAGAGAAAGTTTGAAAAACCCCTTTCATTGCATGAGAACAAGGAGGGGGAGGGAATAACTCAGGGGTATAAGCTCCAGCTGCCTGAGCCACAGCGGCATCCCCTCTGGGTCCCCTTCCACGTGTGGAAGCTGTCCTTTTGCTCTGCCTAATAAACCATACTACCACACACTCTTTGGGTCCATGAGTTCTATCTGAGCCATAACACTCACCATGACACTGACGCCCATTCTCCATTCATCAGGGCTGGAGAGGCCAGAAACCTGAGTTTCAGAAAATCCAGTTACGGGTAGAAAATGTTTCATTGATAAAAGTAAAATCACAGTGCTGAGTTAAGAGCAAGGCAAAGTCCCTTTTATAGGTGAATAGTAGAAAGCCTAGCCCTCATCCTAACACTAATCCTAACTAACACTCTGTTAAGTGTAAAATTTGAACTAGCTCTTAAATGATGGCTATGGTAGATAGCTGAAGATTTTGAGAAAAAACATTCCAGATGGAGATCAGCTTGAAAAAGCATGATAGTAAAATAGTATGGTGAGTTTGAGAACTGGCAATATGGTCTGTTTGTATACGTTTTCTGATCTGTTTGCATATTCAGCAGTTGTTTTTCTGCTTGTTTGTTTGTTACTCCGTAAGCCATAAAAGATGTAAAGATAAACTAAACTGGTGCCTGTTTCTATCCCAAACCCACTGCCTACACTGAGCTTCAACATGTGTTTCATTTCTCTGGTCTCTTCTGTGATCACTTATGGTTCTCTTCTCTCTAACCCCCTGATTTTGGTACATCTGTTGGAGCATCTGTCTAGCTTTTCGTTTAATCTTCTTTAAAAAGGATATATCCCATCACTTCCCTTGCCCCAACACCACTGCCCCTCATGCCTATTTATGACTTCATGCCTGACCCAGCCCTCAAATTAGGGTGATCAGCAAATGGTCAGGTACTGTCAGAAATACAAGCTGAGCTCATATCATAGCGGGGATGATACTGACTAGCATCTTACATGACTTTTACTTTATTTGCCTCATATTTCTTTTTTTTTTTTTGCTTTTATTTTTTTTTTACTTTTATTTCATGAGTGTTTGTTGTACCAATATTTCATCACCCAAGTGCTAAATACAGTACCCAATAGTTATTTTGTCTGATCCTCTCCCTCCTCCAAACCTGCACCCTCAAGTAGACACCAGTGTCTATTATTCCACTTTTTGTGTCCATATGTT
>CAUYQU010006959.1:0-34862 GCA_963574635.1 Cheracebus regulus | reverse complement strand
TGATGAGGAGCTGCGATCCCCTGTAGGAGGAGAGGCATTCTGATTTCGGGTGTTCTCAGCCTTTTTGCACTGGTTTCTTCCCATTTTTGTGGATTTATCCACCTGTCGTCTTTGTAATTGCTGACTTTCAGATTGGGTCTCTTGAGTGGACGTCCGGCTTGTTGGTTATGAAGTTTTCTCTGTTTCTTAGTTTTCCTTTGGCGGACGCCCCTTCCCCACAGAGCTGGGCCTTCCCGGGTTCAGCTGTGCTTGCTCTCAGTCCTCAGTGCTTCCAATTGCTGTTCTCCTTGTGGGGATGGGACCAGCCGAGCCCGACTAAAAGGGCACCCAGTCCCATATACTCCGCATCGAGAAGCGCCGCGCCGGGGCGCCAGCAAAACAGCTGCGCCAGCCAAAAGAGTCACACTGGCGACCCATGTGGCTCCTTCGCAGGGAATCTCCCAGTTTGTGGCCATCAAAAATTCATCTGCAATTGCGGCATCCACTCGCTCTCTGCGCTTTCACTGGGAGCTACAATGCTGAGCTGCTGCTACGTGGCTATCTTGGATCTCTACCACATTTTCTTTATCCAGTCTATGTTTGATGGACATTTGGGTTGGTTCCAAGTCTTTGCTATTGTAAACAGTGCCACAATGAACATACATGTGCATGGGTCTTTATAGCAGATTGATTTATAACCTTTTGGGTATATATCCAGTAATGAGATTGCTAGGTCAAATGGTATTTCTATTTCTCGATCCTTGAGGAATAGCCACACTGTCTTCCACAATAGTTGAACTAATTCACACTCCCACCAACAGTGTAAAAGCATTCCTATTTCTCCACATCCTCTCCAGCACCTGTTGTCTTCAAATTTTTTAATGAACGCCATTCTAACTGGCATGAGATGGTATCTCAATGTGGTTTTGATTTGTGTTTCTCTAATGATCAGTGATGACGAGCATTTTTTCATATGTTTGCTGGCCACATAAATGCCTTCTTTTGAAAAGTGTCTGTTCATATCTTTTGCCCACTTTTTGATGGGGTTGTTATTTTTCTTGTATATTTGTTTTAGTTCTTTGTAGATTCTGGATATTAGCCCTTTGTCAGCTGGGTAGATTGCAAAAATTTTTCCCATTCTGTTGGTTGCCGGTTCACTCTAATGATTGTTTCTTTTGCTGTGCAGAAGCTCTAGAGTTTAATTAGGTCCCACTTATCTATTTTGGCTTTTGTTGCCATTGCTTTTGGTGTTTTAGTCATGAAGTCCTTGCTTATGCCTATGTCCTGAATGGTTTACTACAATCAACTCTATGCACATAAACCAGTAAATCTAGAAGAAATGGATAAATTCCTGGACACTTACACTCTCCCAAGGCTAAATCAGGAAGAAGTTGAAACCTTGAATAGACCAATACAAGGTCTGAAGCTGAGGCAGCAATTAAAAGCTTACCAACCAAAAAAAGTTCAGATCCAGATGAGTTCACAGCGGAATTCTACCAGACATACAAAGAGGAACTGTTACCATTCCTTCAGAAATTATTCCAAACAATACAAAAAGAAGGAATCCTCCCTAACTCATATGAGACCAACATCATCCTGATACCAAAACCTAGTAGAGATACAACTAGAAAGGAAAATTTCAGGCTTCAAATATCTGATATTCTTTCTTCTGCTTGATCGATTTGGCTATTGAAACTTGTGTATGCTTCGCAAAGTTCTTGTGCTGTGTTTTTCAGCTCCATCAAGTCAGTTATGTTCTTCTCTAAGCTGATTATTCTCATTAGCATTTTCTCTAACCTTTTTTCAAGGTCTTGGTTTCTTTGCATTGGGTTAGAACATGTTCCTTTAGTTCAGAGAAATTTATTACCCACATTCTGAAGCCTGCTTTTGTCAATTCATCAAACTCATTCTCCATCCAGTTTTGTTCCCTTGCTGGTGAGGGAATGTGATCCCCTGGAGGAGGAGAGATGCTCTGGTTTTTGGTGATTTCATCCTTTCTTCATTGGTTTCTTCCCATCTTCATGGATTTATCATCTACTTTGGTTTTTGAAGTTGGTGACTTGCGGATGGGGTCTCTGAGTGGAGGTCCTTTCTGTTGATATTGAGGCTATTTCTGTTTTTAAGTTTTTCTTCTAACAGTCAGGCCTCTCTGCTGCTGGACTGCTGGAGGTTCACTTCAGATCATGCTTGCCTGGGAATCACCCATGGGGGCTGCAGAACAGTAAAGGCTGGCACCTGTTCTTTCTTCTGGTATCTTTGTCCCAGAATGGTACCTGCTAGATGTCAGCCAGAGCTCTCCTTTATGAGGTTCCTCTTTAGATATATAGAGGTCAGGGAGCCATCACAGGAGGCAGTCTGTCCCTTATCAGAGCTCAAGTGCTGTGCTAGGAGCTCTGTTGTCCATTGTCCTGTTCAGAGCTGCTGGGTAGGGACATTTAAGTCTGCTGCAGCAGAACTCACAACCGCCTCTTTTCCCAGGTGCTCTGTCCTGGGAAGGTGGAGCTTTATTTATAAGTCCCTGATGTGCTGCTGCCTTTTTTCAGAGATGTCCTGTTAAGCAAGGAGGGAGTCTAGTTACAGTCTGCCTGCAGAGGTGTTGCTGAGCTGCTGCAGGCTCTGTCCAGCTGTTGTGTAAATGTTTGTTTATACAGGTAAGTTTAGAACTGCCTCAGTAATGGAGGATTGCCTCGCTAATGGAGGGCTGCCTCAGTAATGGCGGGCTGCTTTGTAATGGCTGATGCCCTTCCCCCTAGGGAGCTAGACAGTCCTGGGTTGAGCTCTAACTGCTGTGTTGGCTGCAAAACTCTCTAGCCAGTGCGTTTCAGATTGCTGCTCTTTGTCAGGGTGTGACCTGCCTAGCCAGATCACCTGACTCCCTGCCTTCAGCTCCCTCTTTTTCAGAAGAATGTGCGGCTCTGTCTCGCAGGTGTTCCAGGTGCCAGTTAAAACGGCCGCCCAGATTTGTGCAGCTTTTTGTACTGGAAACCTGTGGCACTTGTCAGCCAGTGGGAATCTCCTGGTTTGTGGACTGTAAAGACCATGGGAGAGTGCAGTATCTGAACCGGAGTTTCCAGAAAAGCCCCAATGGCCTCCGTTGTGTAGTAGAGGGGTTCCTCTGGTCTGCTGCACTTCCCATGTGAGGCAGTGCCCCACCCTGCCTTGGCTCACCCTCCTTGGGCTACGCCTACTGTCCAACCAGCCCCATTGAGATGCAAATGGTACTTCTGTTGGAAATGCAGCAATCACTCACCCTCAGCATGGCTCTCACTGGGAACTATGCTCCGGAACTGTTCCTATTTGGCCATCTTGGCAGAGCCACCCTAAAAATTCCTATACTATATAATAAAAGCCATTTTTGCTTTGCATGGTAGTACAGGGCCATAAATATGACCATGCAAGGTAAAATCATGCAAAAAGGTCTTAAAAATCAATAGGCAATATTATTGTTTCACAGTCTTTAAAATTTTTTGTGAAAGCATTTAAAACTCACTTACTGCTGGCTATGAATATATAGAAAAGCAGAACAGCAAGACTAATATTTATTTATAACACTGTAATTTAAAACATTAAAAATATTGGAAATTAAAGCATTTAATATGTTAAAACAAACTTGCCAAGAGTAGTTTGAACAGTGTTTGCCTCTTCTATTCGCTGCATAACTTACAATACAGAGTGAGCATGTTTTCTATGTCTAGGCTAACTTCTAAGTTTGGATCAGTTTCCACCTTTCATCTTTGGCATTTATATTGTTGTAAAGTAGCTCCAAAGTTCTTTGATGTGAAGTTTTTTTTGCCATTATTGCTTTCTCTAGGTTGCCTTTATCCTTTTCATCACAACCACTTTGCTCGTTCATGTCAGTAAATTCCTTTTCCACAGGTGTCGTGGGCTGCAGCTCCACAGTCTCTTGAGCAGTAGCAGCATCAGCATGTTCCCGGTCAGCCAGTTCTTCTATAACTCCATTCAAATTTTATTCTCAACATTATCACTTTTTGTTTCTTTACTGCAGTTTCATCTCTCTCAGCCAATTCTCTCTCGATTATACATTTTGGTAAAAGGTCACATGAGTTTACTATTGAGAGACAAGGAGACAACATAACCACATGCTTTGCTGTGTGTGAACTGAATAACAGGCTCACAGCTACCTATCACTGACACATTTTGAAACAAGTAACATTTATTAGTCACTGATCATGATGCACATCTGTTATTTACATAGGGTCTAGTGGACTGAAGAGCTAGCAAAGATGCTTATTTCTTTAGGCAATTACTCACAGTGAATATATTGTGGTAACTAAAATGTGAATTGCATTATTGTAGGATTGGTGTTATTTAGCTCAACATAGTAACTGATATTTGTGCATATTAGGACTGTGCAAAGTGAAGACTGCCTGTATTTGCAGTGTTTGAAGGTGTGTGAATTCATCCATTTAGTGTTCTCAGCATTTGAAGATGACAAGTAAATTACTTCTCTGGCTTTCTTGATGCGAGTATTCTGGAACCTTTTCTATAAAGCCAAGAAATGTGTGGTTAAAAAAAATCAAAGAGCTTTCTATAATGGCCATTTAAGCTGGCTGAGTTTCAGATTAGATTACACTGTGTTATGAGGCAGATATACCAATGAGCCTTTAAATAGAATACTGCTGAATTACAGTTTATTTTCTTTTATGAAAACCAGAAAGTTTTACATAATTTCCCTTACTTTAATGATTTAACTTTATTTTTTATTATCTTTGAATTTCTTAGTTGTAACTCTTTTGATACCCAGATTAAAGACTTCAAGTCAGATCAAATATTATGTGTATCTTCTATTGTAAAATGAGCTTCTTATAGTCCCAAGAGGCTCATTTTAAAGGCCTGTTTGCTTTCAGTCTCCTTGGGGCCTAACTGCACATGCAGGAATAGAAATGATAAAATTTGAACCTTTGACCTCTTGGAGAAGCAACAAATTATTAGTATTATTTATTAAAATATCTAATAGTGGTTCATTACTCTGATTTCAGAAATATTCATCAATGCACTTCTCCACATTCTCCCCACAGAAGATAACAGAATAAATTATTTTAACCATGTTAGAAAGGTATTTATTGTTTTTTATAATCATAAAGTTATTTTTGATTTTAATAAACCAACTAACCATGAAGGTATTTATCTAATGACAGCAGTTACTGTGTTCCACTCTGGTTTTTATAATAACTATCTCAAGTCTAGTAGGAGAAACAGAAATGAAAATAATTAAAATATGGTTTGTAGTCAGGGAGAGTGGTTACAAGATACTATGAGACTATTGGAAAAACACCAAACCTAGCTTTGAGGAAAATAAGAAAAGCCTAGGGAGCTAGCTAAGCAAGACAGCAGTAACTGCCTCAGCAAAGAAGGGAGGATAAGTAGTTCTTTCAAGAACTGTAGGTAAAGAGGCATGAAAACCAACAAATAAATAATTATGAATTCTAGATACCAAAAGAAGTTCTATGGGAGAGCTGAGGCTAGAGAGACAAACAGGTGAAATTCATACGTCATGTTATAGAATTGTACCATGACAGTAACAGAGCCAAGAAAGAGCTTTAAAAGAACAGCTACATGTTCTGACTTGAATTTTAAGAAAATCATTTCAGTAGCTTTTGTGAATGATCAGAAAGGGAGGCAGTAAAGAAGACAGTAGCCAGCTGAGAGGTAAAATGGGCTGAGTCTAAGTCAGCAGCAGTGGAAGCTGAGAGATTGGGGAGCACTCTGGAGGTATTATGGAGGTAGACTCAACTGACTTCCTGTTTTCTGGTTTTAACTTGGTGATTACATAAGATATAGAATATAAGAAGAGGGTCGAGCTGGAGAAAGTAAAATGGTAAATTTAGTTTTCAAAAACTTTAAAAGAAATGTGAGTCATGGAATGAGATTTCCTGCCTAAGATTAAAATTGCATTGTTGCATTTTGATTCTGCTCTTTGAATGGCCTGAGATGAGTAACTCCTGAGAGTAACTGAGTGGGGAAGACAGAAGGTGCCACTACCCTCTCATCCAACACAGGGAAGCAATGTTAGGGCCCTGTGGAGACAGTCAAAAGGCAGCTTCCTGTTGGAGATTAGATTAATAGCTTTATTGTCCAGGACGAAGGAAGCAAATAGCTCTTTTTCTGTGTGTCTAAACAAAATAGTCAGGGAAGGTGGTTAGAGCTTCCAGTACCTAAACTGGCACATGACTCAGACTATTGGATTTTGTGTTTTGGATGGTTCATGCTCTGAAAAGCAGCAATATATGAGAACAAAGCTGAAGGAGTGCTATAAATGACCCTGTGACAGTGGCTGAAGGATATACCAGAAATAGAGGACCTGACTCTCACATCTAGCATATATCTTAGAATATGTCCAGGTCACCCAGGACATATTCTAAGATATGAGACAGGCCAAAATGTCTCATACAAAAGCCATACAGTTCCCTTTTCCTAAATGTAAACAGGAAAATAATCAAAACCATTTTTAGCTTACATGGAAGAATATCTCGGTATCTGTTTTTTGCTCTGTTGTGTGGATGATTCCCAGAGTTGAACTCACCAGGCAGATTCTTAAGTTCTAAAGCCTTTAAAAGGTAATAAATAAATAAATAAATAATAAGTTGTATATTTACTATAACCAATAAAAAAGAAAAAATCTGCCTTTGTTTAGTGCTCATGATCCTTAAACCGCTATATGACATGATGTGCTATTTAATGTATTGTATGATATTTAATGTACTGTATGATAAGTGAAGTTAGATCCCCATTTAAAAAGTGCTATATAAAATATCTCAAGTTTCAGATGCCAATCAGTAAGTTACTTAATAAGAAAATGTTAAACTTATAGAGATACTTTCCACTTGAACTCCATTTTGTTCTTCTTTCATAAAAAAGAAAATACAGACTATTAACTTCTTAGAACCCACCCACAGATCTATCACTTTGTAAACAAAAATAATAAAATAACAACAAAAACATATAAACAAAAAACTTATACAAACAGTCTCAAAATTTACCCTTACCCTTCAAAGAAATTATAGTTAGGACACTAAGAATCCTTCCTTTCAAAAAATTTATTTACCAGGTGTGAATTCAACAAATACTCACTGAGCATTTAATAGGTACCCAGCCCTGTTTCAGATACTGGAATACAAAGATAAATTTTAATGGCCTTATCCTTAAGGAGTGAACACAGTAGTTAGAGAACATGTAATCAAATAACATGTGACCAATGTACAGAGACACTAGTATAAATGACAGCACTAGATTGCACCTAAAAGTCAAGAAGAACAGCTCCTAGCCGGGTGTGGGGGTTCACGCCTGTAATCCCAGCACTTTGGGAAGCCGAGGCAGGGGAATCACCTGAGGTCGGGAGTTCGAGACCAGCCTGACCAACATTGAGAAACCCCACCTCTACTAAAAATACAAAAAAATTAGCTGAGTATTGTGGCACATGCCTGTAAACCCAGCTACTTGGGAGGCTAAGGCAGGAGAATTGCTTGAACCTGGGAGGTGGAGGTGGAGGTCAGTCAATATCACAGCATTGCACTCCAGCCTGGGCAAGAAGAATGAAACTCTATCTCAAAAAAAAAAAAAAAAAAAAGAAAAGAAAAAGAAAAGAACAAGAAGAAAAGCTCTTAAAGGGGAATTAGCCCTTGAACTGGGCCTTAGTGAGCCATCAGAAGTTAGCATATGAAAAGCAATGTGTATTTAGAAGGAAAGAGGAGAGAAGGTGAAGGGGTGGAAATAATGGAGGCATACAGTCCCTTTGGGAAATTGTAACTAACATCATAATAAGAGCACAGAGCACATGATCTAGCCCAACAACAGGCTAAACCTATAAATGAACTTGTTTCATATATAAATGAAATTAGGAGATAGCTAGTCTTACTCTCTTAGAATATCTGTGGAGAAAGCCTGAGAATCTATACATTTTCAAAGCTCTTGGGTAAGTCTTGTGTAGTCAACCTAGCAACCACTGCCATGGGTAACAAGGAGGATGTGAAGGTTTTAAGTAGTATGATAAAATGAACAAGTCTGTATGAAAATCAATTCTAAAATTAATACAAAAAAAATCTGTGGGAAGAATGAGAAAAATTTCATAAATGAATAATGATGGGAGATGAGTCTTATTAGATTTGAAAAGATAATATGAAGCTATGCTAATTAAAAGAATAATACCAATAAAGGAGTAAGAAAATCAGTAGAAAAAGTCCAAGAATAAATTAAAATATATGTAGGGCTCTAGTATATGATAAAAGTGGCATTTTACATCACTCAGGAGAATTTCCAGGAGAATCTTGGGACAACTGGTTAGCTATACAATGCTGGGTCCCTATCAAACATCTTATACCAAATTAAATTCTAGCTGCATCACATCAAAGATTTAAATGCTTAAAAAATCATAAAAGTACTAGCAAAAACATGAAATAATTATTGCAATCCTAGAGTAAAAGAGGCATTCCTAAAAAGCACAGAAAGCCCCAAATCCAGAACCCCAAAAGAAAAGATTGCCATATCTGACCACTAAAAATCAGCTATTTCTTCACAGTAAATACGCATGTGTGTGCACATACATGTGCACCTGTGTGTAACATAAACGACAGCAGAAAAAATACATGTAAGCCACATAGAGGGATAATTTTTTCCTTAAAGAGTTAGTAATCAATAAGGAAAAAAATAGAAAATGGAGCAAAGAATTGAAACTATCAGTTCACTGAAAATATAAAAGGTTTAAAAACATATAGAAAGATATTTTTGTTCTCAAATACGTACCAATTAAATAATCAATAAGAATTTGTCACTTAAGAGATAAGAAAAGATCCAAGCAATTGATAACCCCAAATATTTAATATTATCTTTGTAGGAATTTGTTCTAAAAATATTTACATATATCCTTACAGTACATGAAGAGAGATGACTGTCGTTCATAATAGCGAAGACTAGAACAATCTAATGTCCAATGTTCTAAGTGTTGCATCATAGTTAATTATATGGATAACTACCCTAATTTCAGAAATTAAATATTATAAGTACCTCAATTTTGGAAATTAAGGTACTTATCCATATAATTAACTACCATGCAATACTTAAAAAAAATGAGATACTACTATACATGCTGATAATATATTTGGAAATTGTATCTAGGTGGAAAACAAATTTAAGGATGTAAAGTACATTCCAACAATTTTCTTTAAAAGTTTACATGACAAAATAAATAGTGTAAAGGGGCCCTAGAAAGTTATGAGAGAAAAAGAGAGACTTTCTATTTTATACCCTTTTATGCTATTTGGCTTTTTAAAAAAATTTTATCATGTACATCTATTACCTTAAAATATGTATAATATTTAAAAGTAAAAACAATGTACTCAAACCAAATAAAAAAAGAAAAGAAACCCCCTGGCAATGATGTAAAAAAAGAAATCAAATATGGATTTTTGTTAAGAAAATATTTACCATAAACTTCTCCTGCATGATAGCAAATGCTGCTGTTTTTTCCTCAAGCATTTTCAAACAATCCTTGATGGCTGACTGCTCATGTAAATTGAATATTAATGGCCGAATCTGAGCCAACTGATCTAGTTCCCCTTCAGAAACAATTTTGTGTGTATCTAAAGAAGAGAAAAATTCACATCTGTAAGTTCAAATCTGTGAAGGGAGATTTTATTTTTGTTTCTGTTTCTCTTAAAGGCACAGCATTTAAGGGTCAACGGAAGTTTGTTTTTCCACAAGTGAAGAGTCTATTACTTTGAAAGAGGCTTCCTTTGAAAAAATCATGGCGATGTACACCTTTAAATTAAACAAAATCCACTGTCCTTGGAGAAAACTGTTCAGTGCTACATAACGAATTCTGTGGTTTGAGAAGTGTTCTGTTTTATAATATGAATTGGGTATATGGACTGACAGTTATGCCAAGGCAAGAACGTACAAGGCTTGGATTAGGAAAAAGAGAGAACTTCTGCCCTCCCTGGGACCAAGTTTTTGGAAGTTCCTAGAGTCCGAGATGTAAGGATGTGGAGAGTCCACATCTTGTTTCATTACTCGGAAACAGATTGAACACAAACACATACACACCAAGGATGGAGAGGATCTATGCAATGTAATTAATAAGACTGAATAATAAATATGTATAGATACTTGTAACCAATATTAGAAAGAACATTCTATTAATATTTAATAGCACACATAGAATCCCTTTATTTTTTAAAATTACGACCTTTTAGGTCATGTTGACAGTCAAGGTTCCAAATATCTGAAACTTTATATATCATCTCCACTGGCCAAAATGCAATAAATCTAGAAGTCAATAGTAAAAGCATATTTTAAAAGCTTCAAAATTTTGAGATAAGATGTTCAAGTAAAGCAAGTTCTCATAATCTCTTTGCAAAGCCAAATAATGTGAACAAAATTCAAGTTAATACCAGCAAAAAGATATATAAAAAACAATACAGAAAAAGAAAGAGATGGAAATTTCTAAGAATCTGCACATTCCTGAGAAGCACATCTTATCTTGAAACTCCACTATATCCAGAGACTCCTTGTAGGGTTGAAAGTAAGGGCTGTAAGTTAGGATAGACAGGCACAGAAATCCTAAAATTTCTCACAAATATCCCAAACCTTAGTATGAGAAGAGGTCTAAGCAGGCTAGAAGGAGAGATAAAACTTCCCCAAGAGTAGAAGTCATTTTGATCATATTTGATCCCCAACAGAAAATGCCTTAGACCTTCCCATTGTGTTTCACCTTTGCTAGAGCAAAAGCTGGAGAATGCAGAGAGAAAAAACAATGAAAATGTAGAAGACTGTAACAAACACCGGCATTGACTCCCCAACACAGATTCTGTCGCTATGGTTAGTTAAAGCCATTTGTGATCATTTCACAGTAAGATCTTTCCAGTGAATAATTCAGAAATAGGTAGGTGATTTGCACCAACTATAGAAATAGGCAGGTCTTGCAAAAAAAGAGAAGCAAACCTCTCTTCTACCGTCATCCCTCTGTACAGACATAAAGAAGTATAAGGCCCTGATTATCATAGGCTGCCCTCTTACGGCCATAAAAGGAAGAAGTATAGCAAATGTGAAAAACATAAAGAACCTATGTTCTTGATGACATCAGCAACTGATCATATTGAACCTAGAATCATTTCAGCCAGTTTACAGAAAAGGATTTGATCTAGCTATTTGGTGCTGGTATCACCATCGGGTGGGCTTGAAGAGCAGATGCCTCTCTCATGATCAAAGAACAACACTTCATAATGGTCTGCCAAGAAAAGTTCTGTCTTTGCCACAGTGAGGAAACTGAGGAAGCTGGAAACCATTTTTTCTAGCCACTGGCTCCTGAATGACACCACATGAGCAACAATGGAGAAATAAGAAAGTCACTACCGTAACTGTTGGCTCTAGTAACATATCACCTTAGCTCTGATGAGGACCAGGAATGCCAAGCCTGCTATGATGCATAGCAACAAAATGGATGCCTTTCTACACACATACATCTTGGCTAAGTGCATATGATTGGTCAAGCCCAAATAAGCCACCAGGAAGTCTTGGAAAAAGTAATTTTTCATTTTTCTGCCTGGGCCATACAGGAAGCTACACTAGAAGGGTATGACTGACGTTGAGTAAGGGCATCTATGACACCTGGTTAACATTTTAACCAAACCACACCCCTTGAGCTTCCTGCTCCTTGGCTGCTAACCCTTCAGCACACTTATCATTGTCCTCAGGCAAAATGCAGCCCTCCAAAATGTAGTTTATAAGGAAAGATAATGAGATCCTAATAAAAATGGAAATCAGGAAGAATTCATTCCTGCTCAATCAACAAAATTAAAGAGACACAAAGTTATACATGTTCATAACAAAATGGAATAAAATGTGAAACACAGAAAAATAATAATACAATATAGCATGCAGAATAATTTTTAAAATCTATTCTAAAATGGAAGATAAGCTTAAAAAAGAAATTCACGGTGTATGCAACATCTGTCGAAAGAATAAGAAAATACATTATTTTAAATAAGAGTTCACAAGGGGATAAGACAACAATAGAATAACGTAAAAAAAATAGATTGTAAACCTAAGAAAATAAAGCCCAAAAGTACATAATTATAGCAATAATTTATAATCAAACTCTGCAAGAAACAAAGCAGACAGTTAAAAATCAACTTATTGACACAGGATAAAGGCATGTATAGATACATTAATGAAGAGAAGAAGGGTTTAAAAACAAACAATAAAAGCTAATGCATGAGAGAACCTTATCGGAGGCTCAGGAGAAAAGTGAGAGACAGGGTGAGGAACTTGAGAAATTCTCTTTCATGGGGCAAGCTTAGGGAGGGGAAAAAACAGCATCCACAGGAATGGCACAAAGCATGCCCAGAACGCTTTCCCCTATTCTCCTAATGGACCAAAAGCATGAGAATCTGGGAAAAGAAACCCTGTAACCCTCAAGGCACAAGTGAAGACTCATTAACACTGTGGATAGGGAAGAGAGAAAAGCATCCTGAACCCAGATCGTAAGATATTCCCTACCCCTGCAGAATGGACAGAAGAATAAAGAAGGCACCAGCTGAGGCCTTCCTAAGACTGAGGCTGAACAAGGACACCAGAGACTGTCACCCAGACCAGGCTGACAAGTAAGGTATTATAAATAAGAGCTCTCTACTGCTGGGAATAAGACAAGATCATGGAGAGGACCTTCTCTGAGGTGCATGTACGATGGGAAGACCTAAAGCAGAGGGTGGAGTAAATACTGAAGCCAATCCTCTATATGCAAGGTAACACTGGAGGAATTTAAAGTTGATGGTGCACTAAGGGTAACCACAGTAACATCAAACCCAAGCCCTGCTCTATTATTGAGTAAACTGATGCAACTCCTCACACTGAAGGCCTACCAAAAAAAGATACATGTCCATTCCTATTTGCCTCAGCCTCTAGAACGTAGATTAAAAAATGCAATAGCTCCTCCTTATATGTAGGGGAAATGTTCCAAGACCCCCAGTGGATGCCTGATAAGCACAGTACTGAATCTTATTGCCATCAACTGAAACATAGTTTTGTTCATGTCTTCTGCCCATAAATTTAATGCCTTTTCCATCTTAAGTAAGCAATTGTCATGCACTGTGGCCATAACTTTGGCAGTCTAATGTGCAACAGCAAAACTTCGATAGAAGATTCATTGTTACCACAGATCGAAGCAACTTTAGCATATGATTTTCCTTCTTTCCTTATTAAGTCAAGAACTTTCATCTTTTCATGTAACAAAACCACTTTACAGTTTCCCTCTGGCATATCCAAATTGCCAGCATCACTACTCTTTGAGACCATTACTAAGTAAAATAAAAATTACTTGAACACAAGCACTGTGAGGCCAAAACAGTAGATCTGATAACCAAGATGACTACTAATTGACTAAAAGGCAGGTAGCATATATAGCATGAATATGCTGGACAAAGGGATGATTCACTCCCAGGCAGGACAGAGCAGGACAGTGTGAGATTTCATCACACTACTCAGAACAGTATGCAATTTAAAACTTATTGTTGATATGTGGAATTTTCCACTTAACATTTTTAGTCTGTGGTTGACTGCAGGTAACTAAAACTATGAAGAGTGAAACCACAGATAAGACATTTTTACTTCTGTCTCTAGACTATACAATATTCAGTTTTCAACCAAAAAATTATACAGTACACACAGAAGAAAAGGAGAAAAAAAGTTGTCAAGAAACAAAGTAATCAACAGAAACAGAGATATAACATATGTTAAAACTGTCAAGTGATGAATTTAAAATAGTGATAATCAATGTGCGAAAAGTCAGTGGGAAAAGTAAACAACATACATGAACAAATGGGGGATTTCAATGGAGAAATGGAAGCCATAAAAAAGAATCAAGTGGAAATACTTACAGCAAAAAATATTTTAAAAAATTAAGCATATCATAGATAGCTTATCAGTAGATTTTACAGAGGCAAGAAAAGAATTCATGAATTACAAAATAGGTCAAGAGGAATTATCCAAATTAGGAAACATATAAAAAAGGTAGATGAGGGGCAAAGAAGAGACCATCCAAGAGCTACAAGCCAATATCAAATAGACTAACATATTATACCTGTAAGTGGAATCCCAAAATAGAAAAGAAGGAGAATTGGGCAGAAGAAATATTTAAAAAGATAATAACTGAGAATTTTTTCCAAAATGAATGAAAGACATCAAGCCTCAGATCCAAAAGCTCATCAAAAAACAATGTAAGCCAGAAGACAATTGAGTGACATCTTTAAAGTAATAAAAAAATCCACACAAAGAAATTAAGATTTCAGTAAATACATGACTAATTATAAAGCTAGTATTATAGTAACAATAACGTGTAACTTCACTTTTTCTTCTCTACATGATTTAAGAGATGACATTTTTCTAAATTATTAGTCTAAAAATAAATAATTACTATAACTTTAGATTGTAATTTCACATTTTGTTTTCCATACAAGAAACTAAAGTGTTAAAAACATTTTATGTTTCGGTACACAAAATGTATAAAAATGTAATTTTGTGGTAACAAATGAAAAACTTAATTCAGTAAAATTTAAAAAAAAAAACCCTGTGCTCCTTTAACAGTTTTGTCCCCCAAAAACTGTTAAAGGAGAACAGTTTATTTTTTAAATTTTACTGAATTAAGCTAGCATAAATTCAAATTTGAATATGTTTAGAATGTTAAATATAATGTCCATGATAACCACAAAGAAAATAGCTAACCAATATACATAAAATAAATTTTTAAAGAATTTAAATATTACATTACAAAAAGCAACTAAATACAAAAGGAAACAGTAAGGCCAAAAAAATGAGGAACAAAAAATCTACAAGAAATTTTTTTTAAAACAGCAAAATGACAGAAGTCCCTCCTTATCAGCAATTACTTTAGATGTAAATGGATTAAATTCTCCAATTGAAAGAGAGATTGGCAGAATGGATTAAAAACAAAAATATGATCCAACTATACACTGTCTACAAAGGACTCACTTTAGATCCAAAGACATGAATAGGTTAAAGATAAATGAGTTTGTGTCCTTTGTAGAGACATGGATCAATCCGGAACCCATCATTCTTAGCAAGCTGACACAAGAACAGAAAATCAAACTCTGCATGTTCTCACTCATAGGCAGGTGTTGAACAATGAGAACACATGGACACAGGGAGGGGAGCATCACACACTGGGGTCCATTGGGGGGCCTAAGGGAGGGACAGTGGTGGGATAGGGAGGTTGGGGAGGGATAACATGGGGAGAAATGCCAGATGCAAGTGACGGGGGGGATGGAGGCAGCAAACCACATTGCCATGTATGTACCTATGCAACAATCCTGCATGATCTACACATGTACCCCAGAACCTAAAGTACAATTTTAAAAAAAAAGAAAATGTCATTAAGAAAATGCTAAGGAAGAGAAAATATACTTATTATTCACAATGTGGAAGTGGATCATCGTAAAGGCCTTCATCCCCATCATCTTCATGTTGAGTGGGCTGAAGAGGTGGAAGGGAGGGGTTGGTCTTGCTTTCTCAGTGGTGGTAGAGATGGAAGGAAATTCACATATAAGTGACTCACACAGTTCAAACCCATATTGTTCAACAGTCAACTGTATATGCATATACACACATACACATTTATTTTAAATTATCTCTTTATATATATACCTAATTGTGTTTGGTAAAATTAATTTTGTTACACTCTTAATTTTTGTTATTTACATTTCTTCTCTATGTTTCAACATTTCAAGCCACTAAAAATAGACAAAATATTCTGACTGAATGATTATAATATGGGCATCCAGGTAGTTCTGTTTAGACAATTTCTAAACCACCAGCTAAACAGACACATTTTGTAGAACTGCCATCTGAAAAAGAGATACACTAGATTATTTTTATATCATTAATTGATATACAACATGGACATTTGTCCCCAAGGCCTTCCTCTGTCATAGGATGTTTACTCAATTTATGTGAACAAATTCCAATTTGCAGTGGAGTGCCCTAGGAGCCAAAAATAATGCAATGAATTTTAAATGTAGTTTGCTTGATGTTCTTAATTCGGAAAATATTTAAAAGATGTGCACTGTTACAGTAATTTATGTGTGTGTGTGTGTGTGCCTGTGTATGTATATAAAATAAATGTCATATCCACTTACATATGCATTTGTGTTAGCATCTTTCATTAAATAAAATGGTTATTGGTAAAGTTGAATTTTAACAAATGAAGTTTGTTGAACGCAGCAAACCACCAATACCTTTGCAACTAAAAAAACCTCAACTTTAACAATAATCATTTTATTTAATGAAAATAACTAATGTAAATTTAATCTTTTAAAACTTCTAAGTTAGGGTGGCATCTCTAAGCTCAAGGGTCAACTGTATATGTTAAATGTTTATTAAAATGTATAATATTGGTGTAAAAAATGTATATATAAATGCAAATGACATTTGTTTTATTTAAATATATACACACATGCTAATTACTATAATAGTGCACATGTACATATCGATATAAAATGTATATATAATTGTATATAAATGTATGTGACATTTGTTTTATTAATATATATACACATGCATATATACAAACATATAGATAACATGCTAATTTACTGTAACAGTGCACATGTATATATTGATAGAAAATGTATATATACATATGTAAATGTATATGACATTTGTTTTACATATATACACACACATATATTAATGACTTTAACAGTGCACATGTTTTAAGTATTTTCCAAATTAAGAACATCAAACACACTGCATTTAGAATTCACTCTGTTTTATTTGCCTTCTAGGGCACTCCATTGCCAAATGAAACTTATTCACAAAAACTTATGAGAGAGAAAGCCATTGGGGACAAATGCCCATGTTGTGAATCAATTAATGATATTCTCACGACGTCTTCCAAAGTACATTTTTATATCGTCACTAAAAATACATGTATCACTAAACAATACCTAGTGAATTTTTTTAAATTTACATTAGAAGTACATTATTGAATAATCTTTTTGTAAATTATTTTATTGTTCTTTTAGTTATGCATAGATTGAGCTAATTTGTGTAACTGTAATATACCTGGTATGCATATACTAGGAGTTATTAATACTCCCTTTTTGATTAATCTAAGTCATTTCCACTTTTCCACTTTTCCTCTTTTATAAACAACATGGCAAGAAACAAAGTTATCAGTGCTTCTTTGTGCACATATGTGAGCATTTCTTTGGGGGTATTTTTTTTTAGTGCTTTTTATAAATATTAAACTTATTTGCCTTCAGCAAAACTCTGATTGCCCTAATTCATAAAATGAATTCTAAAGCCTAGTTACTAAATTGCTCAAATCACACAGCTAGCAGGAAAAAAGCTGAGATCAAACCCAGTCTGTCTGCCCCCAAAACCCCAATAATTAAATGTGTCGTGCCTTCTCAAACATATTGTTGAGTAACAAATGTGATTGGAGGCTTTCCATTTCATTAGACAATACCAAATGGCTTTTTCCAAAACTGGGTACAAATTCCCTTTTGCTACAATTCCCCAACAATGAATACAGCAGACATTTTAATTTTTGCTAAGCTAATCACTGTGAAATTCCATTTCTTTGTTTTAATTTTTCATGGGTTTGATTTCTAGTGGAAAGGAATTTAATGGCCTATGTTTATTGATCTTTCAGATTTTCCCCATTAAGGGGAATTAGGCTTGTTTTGTTTTGTTTGTTTGTTTTCTTTTAAGTCTAAGGAGCTGGAGTTCCCATTACTCACCTTAATTTAGTATTTGGGTTTTTTTCTTTGTTGTTTTTTTGAGATGGAGAGTCTCGCTCTGTCGCCCAGGCTGGAGTACAGTGGCATGATCTTGACTAAATGCAATCTCTGCACCCTGGTTCAAGCAATTCTCCTGCCTCGGCCCCCCGAGTAGCTGGGATTACAGGCGTGTACCACCACAACCACCTAATTCTAGTATTTTTAGTAGAGATAGGGTTTCACCACGGTTCAAGCAATTCTTCTGCCTCAGCCTCCAGAGTAGCTGAGATTACAGGCGTGCACCACCACAACCACCTAATTTTTGTATTTTTAGTAGAGACAGGGTTTCACCAGGTTGGCCAGGCTGGTCTCAAACTCCTGATCTCAAGTGATCCACCTGCCTTGGCCTCCCAAAAGTGCTGGTATTACAGGCATGAGCCACCGTGCCTGGCCTAGAGTTTGGTTTTATTTTAATTGGTTGAGTCAAAATGAAATTTGACAATGATACATATTTACTTTTATTTTCTAATTAAATGTGGCTATTTCACCAGGCGCCCAGCTTGATTCCCAGAAGAAATAAGAAAGCTTTGTGAAAATGTGAGAACAAGGCAGTGAAAATCTCATTTTGCTTTGTTGAATCTGACACAGGATAGATAGTACCTACTTTTAAATTTAATTTCCCTCATACTTGTCAGTAAAAAATGTTTCTTATGCTTGAAAAGTTCCTTGCCAGAATAGGTCATTTGTGAAGGTGCAAAACTTGTTATAAAATCGGCAGCTCAGCATTGTACTTGTATAATGATGTCACCCCAGGAAAAGCTTTAGAGCTGTGAGAAATGCTATTTTACTTACCCACTACAAAACTTGAATGGCATAAATCGAAACCATTTACATGTACACACACACACACACACACACACACACACTCACACACACATACACACACACACAAATATATAAAACTTCTATTTCTTTTATTTTAAATTAAATTAAATTTATTTATTTTGAGACAGAGTAACACTGTTGCCCAGGCTGGAGTGCAGTGGTGTCATCTTGTCTCACTGAAGCCTCTGCTCCTGGGTTCAATTGATTGTTGTGCTTCAACCTCCAGAGTAGCTAGGATTACAGGTGCCTGCCACCATGCCTGGCTAATTTTTTTATTTTTAGTAGAGTGGAGTTTTCTCATGTTGGCCAGGCTGGTGTTGAACTCTTGGCCACAAGTGATCTACCTGCCTCAGCCTTCCAAAGTGCTGGGATTATATGCCTGAGCCACCTCACCCAGGTTCTACTCCTTTTAAAACACTGCATTTGCACATTTTATACCTTAGATATAAATGCTATCAAGGACTGTTTATTTTCCAGCAGTCCTAGACAGTCCTAGATAGCATTTATATTATCTATAGTATAAATATAATATATAATATATATCGTAGTTATAAAATAGCAATATTATAATTTTATTATATAATGTATACTGTACAGTATAAATATATTTATAATATATAAAGATTATATTTATAGTATGTTATACATAAATATTTTATTATATATTATATGTTTGTAGTTTCTATTATAGATAATATGAATATTATGTTTATATTCTATATAGAGAATAGAGAGAATAAAATAAATATTATAGAGAATATTTATATTCTCTATAAAGAGAATAGAATTTATAGAGAATATTTATATTCTCTCTATATAGAAAATATACATTTATCTATATCTACAGAGAATATCTATGGTATATATTACAGATAATATAATTACAGTCTAAGTAACTGGAAATACAGGGGTGAAGTACCATGCATGGTTAATTTAAAAGTACTATTATTATTTATATCTGTAAACAGATAATATAAATATACATAAATATAAAAATAGGTCTATATATAGATATTAATATTATATTCATATTTATATTATCTATACTTATAGATAGTATATATACACATTCACATCAATTTAAAAAATAATTATTTTAGTAATGTACTAATACTATAAAAGTAATAGTCTTGCAAATAATTTCTCATGCATTTGTAACCTTGTTTAAACTTCTTAGCTTTCATTTGAAAGCTGTGTTTGTGTCTTGTGACAGTGTGTTTTCCTGTTCTATTTTTGTGTATAGATCACCTCTGTCTGAGTCTGGTTTGCATTGCTAAAAGAAATACCTGAGCCTGGGTAATTTGTAAAGAAATTTACCTGACTCACGATTTTGCAGGCTGTGTAAGAAGCCTCTGCTTCTGTAACCACCTCCAGAAGTGTCCAGTAATGGCAGATATGAACGGGGAGACGGAGAGTCACTTGGAAGAGAGGAAAAGACAGAGGAAGAAGGGTGCAATGCTCAGCTGAACAATACAGTAGGAATTCACTAATTCCCAGGGCACCAGGCCATTCATAAGGAATCCACCCCCAGGACCCAAACACCTCTCGCCAGGCCCGACCTGCAACGTGGGGATCAAATTTTAATATGAATTTTGGAGGGTCAAATATCCAAACTATATCAACCCCTAACATAATCTAGTAGAACAGCAATTGTTTTATGATGCTAACGATTCTGTGCTACAGGGATTCTGAAAGGGTTCATTGTGTATGGCTGTCTTTGTCCAAGATGTTTGGAATTTACAAAGGTGAGGGGTCATCCTGTGGCTGGGGAATAGAATGAAGTGAAGGTTTCATCACTCCAATGTCTGCAGATGGATGTTGGCTCAGTAAAAGCTCTCAGATGGAATGTATGAGGCACCTCCACGAAGATGCTTGGGCTTCATTTGCAATCCAGCCCCAGAATGTACATACTGTCGCTTTCTTTGGTTTCACAACCTTGCTCAGATTACAGAGGAGAGAGCGACTTTTCTTTTTTTTAACTTTTTTTTTTTTTTTTGAGACAGAGTCTTGCTCTGTCTCCTAGACTGGAGTACAGCGGTTCGATCATGGCTGACTGCAGCCTCTACCTACTGTACTAAAGTGATCTCCCACCTCAGCCTCCCAAGTAGCTGGGACTACAGGGGTAAACTACCATACCTGATAAATTTAAAATTATTATTATTATTACTGTGTAGAAACAAGGTCTCACTATGTTGCCCAGGCTGATCTTCAACTCCTGACCTCAACAATCCTCCTGCCCTGGCCTCCCAAAATGCTATTATTACAGGCCTGAGCCACCACACCAGCTGGGAGCATCTTTTGTCTAAGAAGAATCTTAAAGCTTTAAAGTCACTCTATATAAAGGGCCTGTGGAATGGGAGAAATGCTCTGAACACCTCTGAAAAATAAAAGTGATCACAGGGAAGATGTTTGTGAAGTTTTGGAAAATGACTTTCTTTGAGACACGCATGTGATTCTAACATTGTGATTGCCTTCAGCTAAACCTGCAAATTGTTCTGTTCAGAAAAAAAGTAGGTAATGATAAATAATCCATAATACTATAAAATAGTGGTAATTTTTCCTATTATGATGTCAAAATTTCTTCAAGTAAAGGATAGTCTTATAGAAATAATGGCCCTATCATTTATTCTGTATTATTATGTAGCCCTTAGTTGAAATTGACAAGGAAGACATTTCTCCATTCCAATCACATGCTTGTCTTAGCAATCTATTACAAACTTTTCTTTCAAACTAAGAGATCAATCTTAACAAAATAGTATGAAATAAGCATGAAATGTTAAAGCAGGAAAAAAATGGCCAATGGCTTTTTCATAGTGAAAAATAAGAAAAAATTAGGCAATGAACACTTTTTTGTTTGTTTTTGAGACAGGGACTTGCTCTGCTTCCCAGGCTAGAGCACAAGTGGCATGATCATGGTTCATTACAGCCTCGACCTCCAGAGATCAAGCAGTCCTCATGCCTCAGCCCCACAAGTAGCAAGAACCACAGGCATGTGCCACCACACCTAGCTCATTTTAAAAAATAAATTATTTGTAGAAATGAGATGTCACTATGTTGCCTAGGCTGATCTCAAACTCCTGGCCTCAAGTGATCCTACCACCTTCATCTTCCAAATTGTTGGGATTACAGGTGTGAGCCATCATCCTCAGCCAACACTAATTTTAATAATATCATCATGTTTCCTTTCTGTAGGAAACGTTTGCCTAACCTAGAAACAGCATCAACATTTCTTTAAAAAAAAAATCAATCTATACTCTCTTCAGTAGGGGCAGAAATACACAAATGATCTAGACCAAGAACTCACCTATTAAAGGATATCCTATTATTGGAAAAAAGACAAACATTGAGCTAACATGGACAAGAATCCCATTCGGAAGCATATTTTGAAGTTAGATGATATTTAAGCAAATGATTAACCACATTATACATAGGGGAAGCCAGAGTTCTTAGTGTAGAAAAAAGGGAGACACAAATATGTCCTATAATAATGAGGAAATGTCCAAGACAAGGAAACAGTGTGCAAGGTACAAAAAGTGTGGTTTAGAGACCCATCAGATGCTGACATTCTTGGAATGATTTAGAGAACAGGAAAAGCAAATGGTGGATTTGGCTGCATCTGTTTTCTCCTTTCTAGCCTTGTTTTTTTTTTTTTTTTTTTTTTTGCCAAAATCAGACTCTGTGATGTCAGTCCCTCTTATTTCCACCTGGGAAATGCTGTTCATGGATTTAGTATCCAGTTAAGAGGCAGTGTGGTGGTTGGGGATGTTTCCCAAGGCTGGCACCTAGATATCAAAATCCACATGGTACCTGGATTCTTGGGGTGTGTTTTATTACCTCTTCTCCCTTTAGTGCTCTTATCTGTAAATTCAGCCCAACCAAGTTTCTCTCTCATCAGTTTGTGGTGATTATTTATTTATTTATTTTATTTTTAGAGGCAATGTCTCGCTCTGTTGCTCAGGCTGAAGTGCAGTGGCACAATCAGAGCTCACTGCAGCCTCGACCTCCTGGGCCCAAGCAATCCTCCTTCCATGTCACACCCCACCGTACCCCACCCTGCCACAGAATAGCTGGGACTACAGACGCACACCACCATGCACAGCTGATTTTTGTTTGTTTGTTTTTGTGGAGATGGGGTCTTCCTAGCCTTCTCAAGCTGATCTCAGACCCTTGGCCTCTAGAGATCCTCCCTCCTTTCTCTCCCAAAGCAGTGGGATTACAGGCATAAGCCACCCCACCTGACCAGTTTATACTCAGGGTTAATCTTCTAATTGATGCTTTAAACTGCCTGACACATGGTAAACCTTCCAGTTATGTTGTTTATTATTACTCCTATAGTTATTTTTATTGTATTTGGCCATGTGCTTTTGTTCTACTTTAAGTCTTGTTCTTCAGTTACAAAATAAATGCCATTTCATGTTAAAGAATTTCACAGCATTGGTAAGATTACATATGATTTCCTCAATAGCTATCAAAGAAATAATATATACTATATAATCATATCAAATAACATATTTCTTTAAAATTACTGTTTTACAATTCTGAAAAAGTTACTTTTTATCCAAAATAAAGTTTTATAGAAGTGGTGAAATTAAGTTGGGGTTTAAAAAAGAAAACAAAAACACATTTTTAGTAAACTAGTATAAAAATTCCAGCTGGCAACATTTAAAATATTTAGAATTATGCGTATAACTCTAAATGCCTAAAACATACAGACTATGTTTATTAATGCTGATTGTAAAATGTTATGATTTTCCAAGTGGTTGGAAGTAAAAGGTTTCTCCATTAAAGTCATTCATTTATGTGACCCTCCTTGTGTCCAGGGTTTGGAAATAATTAGTTACAATGCAAAAACATGAATAAATTTCATTTTTCTTTATTATATGTATGTAAAACAGGAGACAAGAACTCCTGTTATTAATGAGAATACCACTACTGAACAGTTAGAGTTGTAGACAAGAAGCACAGGGAGTTGATGGTATTGCTAGTTTCAGGAAATCTTTTTAAAAAATCATTTGTGATTGTTAGTTCTACATATAAAATGTTATACTTTTTCTTTCAAATCACCACAAAAAATACATCATGCAGTTTACTGTTGAAGGCAACTACATTTGAGATAGATCTGTTCTCAGTCTGCTATTTCTTAACATGAGAGTTACTGAAATGCAACAAAAATCAACGTTAGCAGAAGCAGTATCCTTTCATCTGCGGTGCTCGATTCTACTGCTGTCACTCTTCTTTGTGTCAATACACAGGGAGAGCATCTTAGTCCGTTCTCACACTGCTATAAAGAAATACCTGAGACTGGGTCATTTATAAAGGAAAGAGATTTAATTGACTCACTGTTCTGCAAGACTGGGGAGGCCTCAGTAAACTTACAATCATGGCAGAAGGCAACATAGAAGCAAATACTTTCTTCACAACGTGGCAGGGAAAAAAAGCATTTGAAGGAGGAACTGTCAAACACTTATAATACCATCAGCTCTCATGAGAACTCACTCACTATCATGAGAACAGCATGGGAGAAACTACTCCCATGATCCAGTCACCTCCCAACAGGTCCCCCCCTCATACGTGGGGATTATGGAGATTACAGTTCCAGCTGAGATTTGAGTGAGGACACAGAAACAAACCATATAAGAGAAGTTAACTATGAGCAACAATGACCCAGATAGCACATTAATTAAAAAAAAACACAAAACGGATTCTTCTCTATGCCTATTCCAAGAAAATACAATTGTTTCACTCTGAGAGTTAAAAGACTATTTAATATGCATATTCACACATATTTAATCATGTTTTTTCACGTATGTGCATGCATGATGGCATACATATGCAGACATGTAAATCTACTTTCCTTTCTCATGCTACAAGTTCAAATCAGTATAACTTTGATGCCATGTTTTTATGACATGTTTATTTGCTACTTCCTCTGTGTGTATGTATTTATACATATATGTATTTTCCTGTGTCTTTGGGTGTGTTTCTTGTTATTCTTCTTTTGCTTTTTAAATTTCACCTTGTTCCAACATTATTCTTTTGCATGTAATGCATCTCAGGTCCCTCTGAAACCTGCAATTAGAACTGGATGTGGCCACCTTAGGATGGGGAGATTTATTCAACATTTCCAAATTGCATAGCCAAGGGGACAGAGAAAATACAATGACTCTTTTGCTACCTGCTACCCTGACCTTTGCAGAATTTAAGCCTATTTTCTTGGAAGTTTTCCTTTTCTATGTGAAAAAGCTCTGTGTTGCTCCCCAATTTCACATTAATTAATAAAACCTGTGCTTCTGCTAGTTCTGTATGGCACTTTGGACAAAAGGTCCTAAGAAAGCACTTGTGCAGTGGCTTCCCAAAGCCCTCGTCAAGGCAGAATAAATCAGCTAGCTGTCCTGAGATAACAGGAGCACAGAATGGAGAAGAACGTGGTGCTTGATAGTGTTAGTGTTAAGAGTAGCTCAGAGCATTGTAATATAAATTCAGGTCCCCCACAAACTAAACCTTCCACATCCAGGAACCCCAAAGAAGTCTAAGTCAACTCCTGTACCAAATCTAATTCTGTCAACTTGAATCGTCCAGCACCACCCAAAATATCTTCTTACTTCAAGGTCTTAAACAAGAAGTTATGCAACTAAACATAAAAATTACAAGTAGCCAACCCCCAACAATAATGAGGCTGATACTCAGGAAATCGTACTAAAGGATGCTTGAAGGACATGCTAGAATTTGTCACGGAGACATTAACTATTGGAAGCAAAGTTCACTCCGATAGTCTCATAGCTCACAATAGAATGTGGGTGGTCTTGTGATTTGCATTTAGGATCGGAATTCTCATGTTCAGGTGACCTTGTGATCTTCTGAGCATCACAATACTTGTTTTGCCATCCTTGAAAATTTTCCCTTTTGCAAAGATTAATAAGGACACAAGAAGACACAGAGTCACCAAATAATTTGATATAAATTCAGGTGACTTGAAGAGATGGAAGAGATGGGACACAGGATTGGGTCAACACCATCATTTTGCAGGTTAGAAAATTTAGGGCACTGCGAAGCCAATTCTCCAGTGGAAAGGGATGGCTAGTTAAAAGCAGAGCTGGACTAAGAGCCCCCAGGACTTTCACATCAAGCCTAGGAAACTTTTCATTATTTTACCGGAAATTATACATCTTATGTATAATATCAGGGCTTATAGTTCTCATCTCCTGGAATTCAATTGCTGATGGAGAACCTCAGAGTATTTTCTTTGATAAGGAAAACCCACTAAGGGGAAAAAAATGTTTCAAAATGAAGCCTTTAAATATAACTTCTTTGTTTTTGATGCTGGCAATCAAATATTTGAATGTCATACCATGCCTCACATGAAAAAGATCAATTATTTGATAAAAGAAGGTCTGAAAGGAATTTTTACTTCTGAAGACTTCTTGATTTAGACCTGAAAGGAAGTCAATTAGTTTGGAATTTAAACTAGTTCCTTGTAACAATGAAGTATTTATTTACTGTTAAAACAATGAACATTTACAAATATGCTTTGTAATGGAATATTTAAGATTTGGCAATTTTAAAATTATCCAGTTGAATCTGAACAAATACGAGACAGTATTTGTTGACCAATATCTTAGAAAGATGGCTTTTGTAGCCAGAATCACAGCTTCCAAAGATGTCCATATCCTAATACCGTGTGGTAGGCAGAATAATAGTCTCAAAGATGTCCATGCCCTAATTTCATCTGGGACAGAGTAATGGCCCCCAGAGATGTTTACATCCTAATCCTCATGTGGTACACCGAATAATGGTGTCCCCCAAATATCCATGTCCTAATCCCCATATGGGTAGACAGAATAATGGCCCTAAAGATGTTCACATCCTAATTCCCATGGGGTAGACAGAATAATGGTCCTAAAGATGTCCATATCTTAATCCCATGGGGTAGACGGATAATGGTCTCAAAGGTATCCATACTGTAATCCTACTTGGTAGATGGAATAATGGTCCCCAAAGATGATGACATCCTAATCCCCAGGTGGTAACAGAATAGTAATATCCCAAAATGTTCATGTTCTAATTCCCATGTTCTTTATAAGAGGGAAGTTGGAGTCTCAGAGTGGGAAATGGAGATGTGACAATGGAAACAGAGGTCAGAGTGATGTTAGGATCATGAACCAATACACTCAAGAATCCTCTAAAAGCGGAAAAAGACAAGGAAACAGATTCTCCCTTCAAGTCTCTGCCTCAAAAGGAGTGCAGCTCTGCTAACTCATTTTCTGATTTTCTTTTGTTTTTCTTTTTTTTTCAACTTTTTTAAGTTCAGGGCACATGTGCAGATTTGTTGTTTGGGTAAACTCATGTCACAGGGATTGTTGTAGAGATTATTTTGTTGCCCAGGTACTAAGCCTAGTGCCTATTAGTTATTTTTCCTGATCCTCTCCCTTTTCCCACCCTCCACTTTCCAATAGGTCCCACTGTGTGCGGTTCCCCTCTATGTGTCCATGTGCTTTCATCATTTAACTCCCACTTTTAAGTGAGAACATGCAGTATTTGGTTTTCTGTTCCTGCATTAGTTTGCAAAGGATAATGGCCTCCAACTTCATTCATATTCCTGCAAAGGACATGATCTCATCCTTTTTCACAATATTCCATGGTGGATATGTACCACATTTTCTTTATCCAGTCTACCATTGATGGGCATTTTCAAATAACAAAATAAATTTGTGGTGTTTTGAGCTATTGAGTTTATATTTGTTTTGTTACAGCAGCCACAGGAAACTAATGCAATGGTTAAAAATAACCACTTTTCCAAACTAGACTAAATAAATACAGAGTATATGAATATAAAAAGAGTAAACTTAAAAATTCTCTTGTAGCTTTCAATTATTTTTGGATAGAAGAGTATGAATGAGTCCTCATAAGGTACCACTAGGGATGCTCTTGGCCCATTTAAGGGTGAGCCAGTGAATCTTGTTCTTCTTTCATGTTTCATAATGCAGCCATTGCTACAAAGCAACCTAAGAATCTCTGTGTGTATGATAGCCATTAGCATTCGAATGGAAATGAAAACAGTGTATCTGAATCACAGAAAGAGTTATGTCTGTTGTAGTTAGTGCTGTCTAGGGCCAGTTGTAGTTGACTCTCTTGGATATTTTCCTACTGAACTCATGATGAACTTCATCATTTTTTCCTACTGCACTCATGGTGAACTTCAACACTACTCTGGCAAGAAGATTTTTGGGTTTTAATTCATAACAGAGAAGCTGAATAATAACCACAGCATATATTCACCGGAAGACAATAGTGTCAGAAATTATAGGAGCTGCAGATGTACTGTGTCATAATTCTCAGTGCAGTTCTTTCTCCTTTTTCACCCAATATAAATGATAGTTTAAGGCATTATTGTAAAAAATCAAAATTAATCCCCAAAACCTATGATGAGCAAATGGTGAGCATTCCAGATAAAGACAAGATCAGGATTATCAACTATTTCTTTGCCTTGGGCTGTAATATGACACTCTTCCTGATGTCATTTTTCATGGTGCTTTAAAAAATGTACTGTTCATTAAGCTATAATGCACATACACTGCAATTCTTAAACAATACGACTTCAGTATCTTCAATTAATTTTTGTTTTTTTGGGGGGAGGGGGCAGAGTCTTGCTCTGTTACCCAGGCTGGAGTGCAGTGGTTCTATAATGACTCACTGCAACTGCCACCTGCCAGGTTCAAGTGAATCTTGTGCCTCAGCCTCCGGAGTAGCTGTGATTACAGGTGTTTGCCAACACGTCCGGCTAAGTTTTGTAATTTTAGTAAAGACAGAGTCTTACCATGTTGGCCAGGTTGGTCTTGAACTGCTGACCTCAAGTTAAATGCCCTCCTCAGCCTCTCAGAGTGCTGGGATTACGAGTGTGAGCCACTGTGTAACTTCAGTATCTTCTACCATATTTACATGCTGTGCAACCACTATTAACATTTAATTCCAGACAGTTTTTATCATCCCCAAAATAAACTCAGTACCCATTAGCAGTCACTCTCTGTACTATCCTCCTTTCTCTCAATCCATGGCAACCTATAACCTACTTTTTGTCTATGGGTTTACCTTTCTGTACCTTTTATAAGAACGAAATCATGTGATCTTTTGTGTCTATTTTCATTTGCCATAATGTATTATGGCTCATGTTGTGGTGTGAATCAGTACATTTTCTAAATGGATAAATAATATCCATATTATGCATATACACATTTTGTTTATCTTCAATTCATAGACATTTGGGCTATCAGTAATTTTTTACTGCTTTTTTAAATTTTTTTTATTTTTAATTTTGTGAGTACATAGTAGGTGTATATATTTATGGAGTACATGAGATGTTTTGATACAGGCATGCAATTTGAAATAAGCACAATATGGAGAATGGGGTTCCATCTCCTCAAGCATTTATCCTTTGAGATACAAACAATCCAATTATACCCTTTATTTTAAAATGTACAATTCAGTTATTATTGACTATTTTTTGACTATTATAAATAATAATACCACAAACATTTGTATACAGTTTTTTTTTTTGGCAGACGTGTTTTCAATTGTTTTGGCATATACCTAAGAGTACAATTGTTGGGGGATAATGCAGTTCAGTGTTTCTCCTTTTGAGGAACTGCCAGACTGGTCTGTAATGTAGGTAAACCATTTTATGTTCGTATCAGCAACATATGAGAGTTCCCATTTTTGTGCGATCTCAACAGTACTTGTGATTATATGTTTTGCTGATTAAAGCCATCCTACTTTCTGTATATTTGGAACTAAAATTAATTTCCCATAAGTAGCATGTCCATTCTGCCAGTCTGTGATTTGGGGTTGGAGTGTTTAATCCATGTATTGCCATTTTTTTTTTTTTTGTCTCTGCATGTCTTTTTATTTTTTGTTGTTGTTGAACAAGTTATATAATGGAGCCACTCTGAAGATTCTGCCTGCTCCCTGTTTTGTTTTACTGCTTGTTGTTGTTTGTTTCTGCTGCCACGTATTTGTTTGTTTGGTGACATCCCTAAACGAATTCTGCAGTCTATATTCTTTGTTGCATGTGTTTCCACCAAAGTGTCTTCACTGTTAGCTTGGTGTTCAGCCAGTGATTGGATGAAGATTGACTTAGATGTCTGCAGTCTCCCTGTCTAGCTGAGAGGCTCTGTGCTGCTGTTAGTGCATGCTTTCCACGTTCCCTCAGGCATAGTGTTCTTTCTCTACTTAGCAAAATTCAACCATGTCTCTTGAGCACATGCTGCTTGAATACTTGCAAGTCTTTCTTTACTTTCCAGAGCTAATGGGAATCTCTGCTTTAGCCTTTCCTTTCTCCTGGAGCAATTCTTCAAGGTCAGATGGAGAGGAAACTGAGGTGTTTCTTAGGTCTTTTGCCTACATGTGTGCACACCTGAGCATGCACACAACCCTCTGCCTGCACAAATCCTTTTTTATTCCAGGGAATACATCAGAGCTTTTAAATGACTCCAAGAACATGAAATTCTCCAGGTTTTCTTCTCAATTTTTTGGTTATTTTATTATGGTCCCCAGCTTTTATTACTGCCTCTGGGAGCTGCACTTTTATACAGTTACCTCTGATTGTTTTTCACTAATCCCCCAGGAAAAAGGCTGTTTCACCAGGTGAGCTCTATGTCACGTCAAATAATGACAACTTTGCGAGTGGGGTCTTCTCAGGAACTAGCAGACAAGTCCAATAATGACAGTACTCTGTGGATGGGGCTTCTTATTCCTCCAGTGGCTACTATGCTACTAGTTGCCACTGAGCATGGGATGTTTGTCAACAAGGCCACCATGGAACTTGGGAGAGAACAACTTATAACTTTGAAAAACCCCTTGTTCTTACTGACATTTATCAATTTTTCTTGAATAATTGCTCCATGGATAGCCTTTGGTTCAGTGCTAGCCTTTGATTCATTTTCTAGACTCAGGATATTTTCTTATGAGTTTTGCCAAGTATTTTTGGAGTAGAAGCTTCTTGGAGGTCATTACCATGCTATTCCCAAGGATGTTATCTCCCAGTTCTTTCTTGGCCTATGTAGGTTTCAAGCTGTTTCTAGTGACCTTCAAATACCTCTTTTACTCCATTTTAGGAAATGGCAAATCAGGTTCACTTTGGGGTTTACCCTCACCCTAAAGGCTCCAGAATGCCCCTGCATTGCATTTATGCTATAAAAAACATATCAACCCATTGCAGTACAGATAAGACATGCACTGCAGCATTAAGTATAAATTCTACATGACACAATGTAACAGAAATCTCTTTCTCCATGAAGTAAAATGATTGCTTTCCTTTCATTCCACGTATAAAACCATAATTATATTTAATCATTCTACTTGCTTTTGTGTGTGTGACCTTACCACACAGAAATGAGTCATATAGCAGATTTAAGTGCAAAAGTCTGCAAATTGTCCTTTAAAAGCATCTGATGTACAAGGAACAAATGTGCTGCATTTCTAAATTTGAGATTGAGAACACCTGAAACCAGCCAAGAGCAATTGAAGTCCTATTTTCCCTTCACTTGTTGTGGATTGCAATTCTGGAAAGGATGAGAGGAGTAAGATATTGCAAAGAAGCCTCCAATCAGTTTAACGTGCTTTCTCTCTGCACCCACTTCTCATATGCAATATAATACAATTCTTTCTAACTTAGTTAAAGTCAGTGACTAAACATTACACTCAGCATCTGAGCATTTTATAAAACATTCATCATTGGGCAAAAAGATAAACTGGATAATTTGGTGGCTAGCATTGTGTCACTTAATGGCTCATCTATTCCTTATTTGTTAGACATCTACTCTTTATTAATTACTGGATCAGTCAGTGTGGGGATAAATATGCATCGAGTGGTAGTTCCTCCACAAGGAACATTTCATTTTGTAGAATTGATCATCACCTTATAGCACGTGGAATGCATGGATTAAAAGAGGCTTGCCTTAATATTCCTCAGTTATTTACAGAATAAGAAACGGGCTGGCTATATGCCATGGCTTACATCTGTAATCCCAGCAGTTTGGGAGGCCAACATAGGAGGATCATTTGAGGCCAGAAGTTCAAAACCAACTTGGGAAACACAGCAAGACCTCGTCTGTACAGAAACTTCAAAAATATGTATTAGGTGTGTGTGGTGGTGCACACCTGTAGTCTCAACTTCTTGAGAGGCTGAGGTAGGAGGATTGCTTGAGCCTTGGATGTTGAGGCTGCAGTGAGCCATGATTGTACCATTGTAATCCCGCCTAGGCAACAGAGCAAGATCTTGTCTCAAAATACCAATAATAATAATAATGAAACAACTATCATGACAAACAGAGTACCAGTATTAAAAATTTTTAAACAGGGAAATTATGGTGGAGGTGATATATGTGCCATGAAGAGTACGAGTGTTGAAAATTCCATTTTAATACTTCAACCCCCACAGGTCTGGTAAATATCCTCACAGGTGAACCTCCAACTTCTCACCTCTTGTATTACAGGAAGCTCCACAAATTTAGCTTGAAAGAAAAAAATGAACTCAGATGTAGAAATGACTAATGCTGACATCCTGTTTTGTCCCTTAACAGACGTCTGGTTTTCAGTGAATTATTAAAATGTCTATTTAAATTATTTAAATGCCTGTTTAAATACCTATTTGAAATAATAAAACATGTGTGGACCAGATTGTAAATTACAATGGATATAGAAAACACAACAGAGGTGAACTTTCAGACAGGACTTATGTCCTTAAGAAAGGCAACAGGGACATGCTGGGGCATTTGCAGCATTGAGGTGGCTATAATTTTAGATCTCAAGAGATATTGGACAACCATTTGCAGGGCTGGGGCTTGGGTCCTATAAGGCAGATACAACATTTAAGGGGTGGCTGTAAGCTCAATAATCAGGATAAATGACATCTTAATGAAACTTAACAGAAGCAATGTTCACACAAAGAAATCATTGGTGAGCAAAATATTAAAATTGTGAATAAAGACAGATTGTGCAGGGTGGGGATTAGGGTAAGGCAAAGAATCTGAGTTCTGCAAGTACAGTGATAGCATACCCCATGGGTTGCATCATGTTAACTCTTGTCTTTTTAATGCCTCCCTTTCTTGTACAGATGGGAGTTTGAATGACAGTAAGGTAAGATGACTCCCTCAGGACACCCTCTGCCCAGCAAGTCATTGGTTCTCAGGCAGTGGAATCCCAATTTATATTTAGTCCCTTCCAAGCTACAGTTGTATGGTATTATAAGTTGTATGATGTTCCCCCAAAGCAATATGTTGAAGTCTAAATCCTTGGTACTTATGAAAGTGATCTTATTTGGAGATAAGGTTTTGCAGATGTAATCAAGTTATGACAAGTTCATTTGGGAAGACCCAAGTCTAATCTGTCTAGTGTTTTTTACAGAAAGAGGAGATTAGGACACAGACACATACAGAGGAAGGACTATGTGAAGGCATGCAGACAGAAGACAACCACAGGAAGGCGGAGGCAGATGTTGGAGGGTTGCATCTACAAGCCAAGCAATGCCAAGAACTGCTGGCAACAACCAGGAAGTAGAAGACACAAGAAAGGATACTCCCCTACAGATTTTAGAGGGAATGTGGCACACACAGAGAAGACAGTCGTGCAAGATGGAAGCAGGTATTGGAGTGGTACATCTACAAGCAAACAACACCAAATGTCGCTGGCAACTATCAAAAAGTAGAAGAGGCAAGAGAGGATCCTTCTCTACATATTTTAGAGAGATCATGGCCCCACCAACCCTTTTATGTTGGACTTCTCACCTTCAGAACTATGAGAGAATACATTTCTTTAGTTTCCACCCACCCAGTGTACAATACTTTGTTTTAGCAACCCTAGGAAACTAAAGCAGCTAGTTTACTCTTTCTGCCTTTCGCTGTCTGAAACCCACTTTTCAAAAACAGCTGGTTTCACTTGGGCACAATGCTAGTAAAACATACCATGGTCACCTTTGTCTGGCACCAAGAACATAGACCACTAAGGATGTATGCATAAGAGAGACCTGAAGGATGGCATAGAAGAAGGTGAGATCTCCTATGGTTGCTCGAAGAAGGAAATTACCCAGGGTTCTAAAGAGTGTTAAAATACTCCCTATTCCACTAGTAAAATTTGCTTATGGAAGAATATGCAATGCATAAAATCCTATATTATTCTTTGCGGAAACACCAAAAGTTAAACATTATAGCATACTTGGCTAATGTGCTTGCCTTCTTCTGTTATAGTACAAAAGGAAATGTTTTTATGTTCCTTGAGTAAAATTTCCTTAACATTTTTTAGGTTAACTTTCTAATGAAATAATTTTTTATAGGTCAGTAGCCACGTGTTTAGTAAAATTTTATCAAGTTAAATAATGTCAAATAAAATATACTGCTAAAAAGAAATGGTGCTGTGGCAATTTTAATCAGAAAATTATCAGCAAAATACTAATGAGGCATTTTAGTTTTAAAAGGTTGACCTTTTTTTTGTGCCTTTTCCATAGCAGGGCATGAAGCTTTTAAAGTGATTCTTTTTTAAGCTAACCTTCAATATAAAAATATAACCTTTTCTTTTTGGGGTACCTATTTTTAAGTCTCCTTATGTTCTTAAACACATTCAGCAGTATTTCATTTGAAGCCCAGTTATTTCTAATAGATACAGCACAAACACAATGACTGCATGAGACTGCTGATTGCAGGATTTTGGAACCCTAATGATAGTGCACTTGAAAAAGAAGCGTGGTAAAATATACATAATATAGCACTTTCTATTTTAACTATTTTGAAGTGCATAGTTCAGCGGCCTTAAGCACATTCACATTGTCATGGAACCATCACTGCCATCCATCTCCAGGGCTTTCCATTTTCCCCAACTGAAGCTCTTTCCCCATTAAACACTCCCTCCCCATTGCTTCTCCCCCAGTCCCTGGCAACCACCACTCTGCTTTCTAGCTCCTTGAATTTGGCAACTCCAGGGACCTCATATAAATGGAATCATATAGTTTCATCCTCTTGTGTCTGTCTGGCTTATATCACTTAGCATAATTTCCTCATCCATGTCTTCATCATTTTGTGTACGGCTTATTTTATGTAGCATAAGCTCCTCATCCCTGTGGTAGCATGTGTCAGAATGGCCATCCTTTTGAAGGCTGAATCATATGCTACTGTGTATATAGAACATGTTTGGTCTTTTCATTCAAGGATTGATGGACATTTTGATTGCTTCCTCCTTTACCCTATAGTGAACAATAATGTTCTG
>CAUYQU010006957.1:0-30798 GCA_963574635.1 Cheracebus regulus | reverse complement strand
GCTCACTGCAACCTCGCCTCCTGGGTTCAAGCAGTTCTCCTGCCTCAGCCTTCCGAGTAGCTGGGACTACAGGTGTGTGCCACCATGCCCAGCTAATTTTTGTATTTTTAGTAGAGACGGGGTTTCACCATGTTGGCCAGGATGATCTCGATCTCTTGACCTTGTGATCCACCCGCCTCAGCCTCCCAAAGTGCTGGGATTTTAGATGTGAGCCACCGCGCCTGGCCCCCATCTCATGTTATTAATGAAAGAGTTTGACGATCCTTAAATGTTAGTGAATATAAGGGAAAAGTCATTTGTATCTTTAAGTGAGAGTGTAAATTGAAGGACATTTTGCCAAGTCTAACAATTCCAATGTACATACCCTTTGACCCAACAATTTCACATCTAGGGTTATATCTTTAGGTATGTTCTAATAAGAATGCAAGGATGAATGTGAGAACACCCTGAAGAGCAAAACATGCAGGATACTTAGGCATTTGAATGTGCCACAGACAATAGGAGTGAGTGAGTGAGCCCTATCCACTGGGGCTAAGGTCTCTCAGTTCTAAATTTAAAAAAGGAACAGTTTTATTTATTTATTTATTTTGACACTGAGTCTTGTTCTGTCGCCCAGGTTGGAGTGCAGTGGTGCAGTCTTGGCTCACTGAAACCTCCACCTCCCAGGTTCAGACAGTTCTCCTGTCTCAGCCACCTGAGTAGCTGGGATTACAGGCGCATGCCATCATGCCCATATTTTGCATTTTTATAGAGACAAGATTTCACCATGTTGGCCAGGCTAGTCTCAAACTCCTGACCTCAAGTGATCTACCCACCTTGGCCTCCCAAAGTGCTGGAATTACAGGTGTGAGCCACTGTGCCTGGCAAAAAAAGGAATAGTTTTGAAGAATTTGATTTCATTTGAACTTTAAGAATGAAATAAAAAGAGATGTACTTGTTTATGTGTTTAGCAATATATATTCAATGTGTTATTTGTGGAGAGCTACTGAAGAAACTCAGCCTGCTCACCTGAGGACCTGGGAAGGAAACCTGTTTTTCACTTGTGTCCTAGTGTGGTGTTGGAATTTATTTTACCTCCATGTGAATTACTTTATTGCAGTAAGTCAAAAGGGGAGGACCAGACAACTGATGACATCATTGTGAGATAGACTGGGAATCAATAGTAGGGAATTGGATACTAGGAAACACTGGATGCCCACATTTTGCCCTCAGCTCTGGGACAGCTGAACTTGGTAGTGGTCTGATTTGGGTTTTTTCCCTCTAGGAGGAAAGGTTCCTGGGAAGGGGAGCTAGAATCTATTTTTAATTTTAAGAAAACATAGCTCAATATAGTAATTTCGGGCCCCAGTGTGACATTTTCTTCCATTATAACCCTACTCACTTTTTTTCTTTTTTTTGGTGAGAAAGTGCCTGCAGAACCCCAAGTCACTTTTAAAACAAATAAATAAAATGCTTTTTTTTGTATGTTTTGTGTTTGTAATGTTTCTAGAGGAAGATGCTTTTAAAATATCCTCACTTCCCTTCGTAAACTTGGAGGGCTTGGGACCTGGTGGGGTATGTGTTTTGAATCATGCTGTCTGGGGGATTAGTGCATGGAATCCAGATTGCTACTGGACAAAGTGCTGGGGCATGAGGTAAGTGAGGTGTAGGAGGCTGAGGGTTGTATAGCTATCACAGTTTACAGAGCTTACCTGCTGACTTTGCTTCACAATTACTGGTACACAGATCTGCTTTGCCATAGAGGTCCTGAGAAGAGACTTGGACCATTTTCTGTGTTCCTTCTCCTACCACTTATTTTTTTCCGTTTTCCATGGCCATATAGTTTTGTAAATTTTAAAAATTTTGATACAACTTTAAATTTACAGAAAAATTGCGAGAATAATTCAAATACTCCCAAATACTCTATGTAGAGTTACCATTTGTTTACATTTTGCTGTGTTTGCTCTGTCATTCTCTTTTTTTCTGAACCATCTATGAGTAATTGACAGAGACATGCCTCTTTACTCCTAAATTTTTTTTTTTTGAGACAGAGTCTTGCTCTATTGCCAGATTGGAGTGCAGTGGCTCAATCTTGGCTCACTGCAACCTCCACCTCCTGGTTTCAAGCGATTCTGCTGCTTCAGCTTCCCGAATAGCTGGAACTACAGGCACATGCCACCACGCCTGGCTAATTTTTTATGTTTTAGTAGAGATGGGGTTTCACCATGTTGGCCAGGATGGTCTCCGTCTCCTGACCTCGTGATCTGCCCGCGTTGGCCTCCCAAAGTGCTGGGATTACAGGCAAGACCCTTTGAGACAGAGTCTTGTTCTGTCGCCTAGGCTGGAGTGCAGTGATGCAGTCTGGGCTTATTGCCACCTCTGCTTCCCAGGCTGGAGCCATCTTCCTGCCCTAGTCTCCTCAGTAGCTGAGACCACAGGTGCAGGCTACCATGCCTGCCTAATTTTGTTTTTTGAGTTGGAGTCTTAACTCTGTCGTCCAGGTTGGAGTGCAGCAGCATGTTCTCGGCTCTCTACAACCTCTGCCTCCCAGGTTCAAGTGATTCTCCTGCCACAGTCTCCCCAAATAGCTGGGACTACAGGTGCGCACCACCACACTGGCTAATTTTTGTATTTTTAGTAGAGATGGGGTTTCACCATGTTGGTCAGGCTGGTCTCGAACTCCTGGCCTTGTGATCCACCCACCTTAGACTTCCAAAGTGCTGGGATTACAGGCGTGAGCCACCAGGCCTGGCCTGGCCCCTTTATTCTTAAGACCACAAAACTTTTGATTTAAGATTCACTGGACAGATACACAACAAGGAGGCATAATTTATTTAGCAAATAAGTCCTTTAAGTAGTTAGCGCCCAGTTGATGTAATGATTTGGACTGGGTGTGGTGGCTTATGCCTGTGATCCCAGCATTTTAGGAGGCCAAGATGGGAGAGTTGCTTGAGCCTAGGAACTTGAGACCTGCCTGGGCAACATCGTGGGGCCCCATCTCTATGAAAAACAAAAAATTAGTCCAGGCGCAGTGGCTCACGCTTGTAATCCCAGCACTTTGGGAGGCTGAGGTCAGGCAGCCTCGTGATTTGGCAGATCACGAGGTCAGGAGTTCAAGACCAGTCTGGCCAATGGGGTGAAACCCCGTCTCTACTAAAAATATAAAAATTACCTGAGCATGGTGGTGGGCACCTGTAATCCCAGCTACTCAGGTGGCTGAGGCAGGAGAATCACTTGAACCTGGGAGGTGGAGGTTGCAGTGAGCCAAGGTCATGCCACTGCATTCCAGCCTGAGCGAGAGAGCTAGATTCCATCTCCAAAAAAAGAAAAAGAAAAAATTAGCCAAGTGTGGTGCTATGCTTATAATCCCACCTATTTGGGAGGCTGAGGTGGGAGGATCACTTGAGCCTGGGAGGTTGAGGCTGCAATGAGCCATCATCATGTCACTGCACTCTTGTGCAAGTGACAGAGTGAGACCCTGTATCTTTAAAGGAAAATTTAAAAAGGTGCTGTTATAATATATATATTTCTAAGTACTGGATGGGAAAGGGGAATAGCACCTACAAGGTACTTTACAGTAGTGGCTTTAATCTGCTGATGCATGGAAGATGTTTTCTTCTTCCAGATAGCCCTGGGATCTCCTGAATTTCCAGTTTCGGCCACTGTCAGGCATGGATTGACCCCTACAGTTCAGGTAGATAGAGATCCCACCAGCCCACAGCTTAATTCTTAAGATGCTTTATCTTCCTTTCCCTTATATCTTCAGTTGGCTTCTAATGTGAGCGCAGAAATGCCTTGTAGAATTCCTTTCCAGTCTTTATGCAAATCATTTCTTTAAATTCTTTTTTTTTTTGAGACAGGGTCTTGCTCTGTCACCCAGGCTGAGACTATAGGCATACGTCACCACATCCAGCTAATTTTTTTATATTTTGTAGAGACAGGGTCTCCCTGTGTTGCCCAGGCTGGTCTTAAACTCTTGGACTCAAGTGATCCATCCACGTTAGCCTCCCAAAGTGCTAGGAGTACAGGCATGAGCCAGTGTGCCTTGCCTGCTTTTCATTTTTAATCCTTGGGTTCTAAAATACAGGAATTAATTTCCAAATAATTAGTACAGAGTGGCATCCCACTTTTTTCTGTGTGCTGAGAGAATGATCAAAAACCACAGAAAGGAGATGGAGACAGAAGAAGGTGAGAGCAAGGGCTTCTTCAAGGATTTCTTCAGTCTTGTTAACCTGGGTGTAAATTCTGTGTGACAGGCAGCAGCTGAGGATCCCCTGAAGTTTTGAGAAGGAGGAAAGCTCTTGAGAGTAACAGGTTTTCTTGGTCTTACTTTGTATAGAAGAGCCTGAGCTGGACATACTTCTCCAAATCGGTGCTGTGGTCCTTATCCTTTGCTCAACATCCTTTGCTGCAGAAGGCTAGCAATTTGGGAGCTAGCAAGGACTAATCCAGGAGCCTTGCCTTCACCAGGTCACTGGGAGCTGCTTCTCTCTGATGCCTCTCTGTGCAATCCTGATTCTGAAGTCAGGAGTGGTGCGCATCCCTGTCCTTAGTGTTGGCCTGGTCCACCATTTCACTGGTCATAGAATAGCTGTAGCTTTGCAGAGCAGGGATTGTGAGAATGGAAGAATGTCTTTTGGCTCTTTTGCTCTAGCTTTTGGAAGTACATCAGTTAGAGAAGTTTGTGATTTTTTAGGATTTGTAGCTGTGGCAAGGCTGAAGTAGGTAAAAGGGCCGATTAGAACCATCTGTGGGAGGGAAGGAATTCTGTTAGCAGGAAGGAAAACCTGAGCAAAGGGAGTGGGTGCTAGTTTTGTCTTGTTCTTTTATAAACGAAGTGTGTTGATATTGACAGTTTCTGGGATGGGTGAAATGTTTTTGATGGTTGAGCATTAAGAATGTAGCCAAACACAAGGATGTGGCTAAAAGCAGGTCACAACTTTAAACACTGAAGATTGAACATTTGCCTATATAAACACTCTACAGTGAATATGCAAGAACTCCCACTCACCTGTTTGACTCCTGAAGCACTGGGCTTAGGGTCCCAGGCCTTTATTATAGGGCTGCTGGTAAGGTCAAGGGCTGGGTTGCCTGGAGCTTCCCTGACACCTCACTCCTCTGTTTTGGAGTCTGATTAGCCAATTAGGTCAGAAAGGCCAGCAGCCTGAAAACTTTTTCTAAATTTAATTCATCATAGCTAGGTTAGCATATTAATTTTGAGCTATGGCACTTAATTTTAATCTTTTGTAGTGTAATGGAAAAAATACCAGAAAGTTCATCATTGAACTTCAAAGTGTGAAATCAGGTGATCATTGTCTTTATGCTTGTTGAATTATTTAGGGGTTTAGTGGCAGTTCCTTTCCTGTACTCTGTGGGCATCTGCTGAGTACCTGCTTGGTGCCAGGCATTTACTGGGGGAGAGAGCAGCAGAATAAATGCTGCCAAGACCCCTGCAGTGAACCTCTTCTCCCCCTTTTCTCTCAAGGGAACCACTGGTATCCAGCCTTGAACCCCGGTAGGTCATCCTGCCCCCACAGCATAGCCCCACTGTACCTTTGTGCTGAGCTGGGGAGGGGGTAGCATAGCCAGGGGGAGTTTGGGGAAGTCAGAAGGCAACTTTTAGTTTCTATTATAGTAAGCACTTGGAAAATGGCTGTTTATAATATATTCGTATAAGTACTTGGTTTTTTACCACTCATGTTTCATGATTTAATGATGTATCTAAATCTTAATTGAATATTTTTGTGTGAAACTTGGAAAGATGCACCTATAGCAAATAAAGCCTCACACCTAGCACAGGGTAGGAGTTGGTAAACATGTGCTGAAGTGTTAATTGTTGGGCTGTCTTCAGATAATTGCAGTCTGCTTTAATTGCACTTTTGGATGCTACATGGGTACAAGGATGTGGTAATTCATTCCTACTTGGATTCTGCTGAGGCTGGCCACCCACCTCTCACACTTATTTCCCTACCTCCACCCCACCTCCCACTCTAGCTGCTGCAGCCAAGTGGATGGTTAGGGCCAGGCACAGTGGCTCACGCCTGCAATCCCAGCACTTTGGGAGGCTGAGGCAGGTGGATCAGTTCGAGACCAGCCTGGCCAATATGGTGAAACCCTGTCTCTACTAAAAATATAAAAATTAGCTAGGTCTGGTGGCGGATGCCTATAGTCCCAGCTACTCGGGAGGCTGAGGTAGGAGAATAGCTTGAACTGGGGAGGCAGAGGTTGCAGTGAGCTGAGATCATGCCACTGCACTCCAGCCATCTCAAAAACAAAAAACCCAAATGGACGGTTAGATCTGGTGCTTGTCTTTGGCCTCAGGTTATCCTTTTCTGTCCTCAGTGCCTTACCTGGGCACCGGTGATTAAAAGATTGGACTTTGTCATCACGGGAATATGCCCCTAAAAGCCTCTTAAAGTATTTTTTTCTGAAGTCTAATTGATATAACTCTAAGTAATGTTTTTTAAAATATTTATTATTGTGGCAAAATACACATAAAGATGATATATTTATTTATTTATTTTGAGACATCGTCTCGCTTCATTGCCCAGTCTGGAGTACAGTGGTAGAATCATGGCTCACTGCAGCCTTGACCTCCTGGGGTCAAGAAGTCCACCCAACTCAGCCCAAGTCACTGGGACTGCAGATGTATGGCACCATACCTGGCTAATTTTTAAAATTTTGTTTTGTTTTGTTTTGAGATGGGAGTCTCGCTCTGTCACCCAGGCTGGAGTGCAATGGCATGATCTCAGCTCACTGCAACCTCTGCCTCCCGGCTTCAAGTGATTCTCCTGCCTCAGCCTCCTGAGTAGCTGGGATTACAGGCATGTGCCACCACGCCCAGCTGATTTTTGTAGTTTTAGAGATGGGGTTTCACCGTGTTTGTCAGGCAGCTCTTGAACTCCTGACCTCATGATCTGCCCACCTTGGCCTCCCAAAGTGCCGAGGTTACAGGTGTGAGCCACCACACCTGGCCTAAAATTTTTTGTAGAGATGGGGTCTCACGGTGTTGCCCAGGCTTATGTTTAATATACCATCCTAACCATTAAAAACTTTTTAGGGGCTGGGTGTAGTGGCTCTTCCCTATAATCCCAATGCTTGGGGAGGGTGAGGTGGGAGGATTATTTGAACCAGGAGTTTGAGACCAGCCTGGGCAACATAGTCAGACCCTATCTCTACAAAATAAAAATTTTAAAATGGCTGGGCATGATCGCTCACATCTGTAATCCCAGCACTTTGGGCGGTTGAGGCGGACAGATCACTTGAGGTCAGGAGCTTGAGACCAGACTGGCCAACATGGTGAAACCCCGTCTCTACTAAAAATAAAAAAATCAGCCAGACATGGTAGTGGGCGCCTATAATTTCAGCTACTCGAGAGGCTGAGGCAGGAGAATTGCTTGAACCCAGGAGGCAGAGGTTGCAATGAGCAGAGGTCGTGCCACTGCACTCCAGCCTGAGGGACAGAGCAAGATTTCGTCTCAAAAAAAAAAAAAAAAAAGGGGGGGGACTGGGCGCAGTATCTCACGCCTGTAATCTCAGCACTTTGGGAGGCCGAGGCAGGCGGATCACCTGAGGTCAGGAGTTCAAGACCAGCCTGACCAACATGGTTAAACCCCATCTTATTAAAAAAAAAAAAAAAAAAAGCCAGGCGTAGTGATGTGAATCAGTAGTCCCAACTGTGGGAGGCTGAGGCAGAGGGATCACTTGAGCTCAGGAGTTCGAGGTTACAGTGAGCTATTACTGTACCACTGCACTCCAGACTGGGTGATAGATTGAGAGATTGTCTCTAAAAGAAAAAACCCAAAACCCACCTTTTTAAATTGTAAAAAACACAATATAAAACTTACCATCTTCAAAGTTAAGTATACTGTTTGGTAGTGAGTAATGTTTAACGCAGTGTATGGACTTCAGTGGAATGTAGAAGGAATTCTTTCAGTGAGCTGCATCACGTAAGGTGTTAAAATCTACTCAGATTAAAAGCTATGGTTCAGTGGAGAATGACTGTTCAGTCCTGGGTTTTGAACCTTGCCTTTGTTCCCTTTCCCTAGAACATATCTTCACCTGGGTGAATTTATACCCAGATTTTAAACCTTTGGTTCCTGTCTTTGTTGGAAAAAAATCAAACCACTACCAGCAGAAGCCACAGCCCGTTGTTTATCTGTGATGTGAGAATTTACAAGAATTTTCCAAGTGAGAGTAGTGTTCAGTGTAGCTTTTCTGTTTGATAGACTGTTGTGTAGTGCTTGCCTCTCAGAGTTGGTATTTTTTCTCATATATATATATATATATATATATATATTTTTTTTTTTTTTTTTTTTTTTAAGACAGAGTCTTGCTCTGTTGCCAGGCTGGAGTGCAGTGGCACAGTCTCAGCTCACTGCAACCTCCGCCTCCTGGGTTCAAGCGATTCTCCTGGCTCAGCCTGCCGAGTAGCTGGGACTACAGGCGTGCGCCACCATGCCTGGCTAATTTTTGTATTTTTAATAGAGATGGGGTTTCACTATGTTGGTCAGGATGGTCTCGATCTCTTGACCTTGTGATCCTCCCATCTTAGGCTCCAAAAGTGCTGGGATTACAGACGTCAGCCACTGTGCCCGGCTCTCCCACATATTTTTACCTTTAAATCTCTTGCTGTATATGTGAAGCCTGGCTCCCTTTGGTTGGTCCTCCAGCTCCCTAATGGTGTCTTCTTGGGGCTGCCTCCATATCACTGGTGGTATTCCCACATTGCCTGCTGTTTAGGTAGGAACCTGCCCCATGTTAGGGAAACCTCATCTGCCTCCTGAACTGAGCAATTTTGGGATGATACCTTGAATCTTCACCCGTCACTTGACTTCAGACCATCCGCATCTGATGCCAAGGAGTCAAAAAGGCCTGTTTTTAACTGGAAGCAGAGAAATCTGGAAGCAGAGAAATCTGCCTTTTTTTTTTTTTTTTTGATATTTGGAGCTCAAATAAACAATGACTTCACACCATTGTTTTCCATTGTGTTGAGTACATCCTGTTGGCTATCAGATTGAGCATTTTTAAACTGGTTAACCTTTCAGAAACTTTATTGCTGGACTGACAGTTAATTTTAACTTCTGAGTATCTGGTCGAAGTGTTTTTTGCTAGGTTGAACCTGAAGTGGTTAAGTTAATATTTCTGCTTTTTATGTTTTCTAAAACCATTTAAAATAGGAACATGGACTTATATTATTTTAGTCTGATTTTAAAATGAAATATCCCATTTTCTTTAAAAAAAATTTTTTTTTTTTTTTGGAGGTAGGGTCTCGTGTCACCCAGGCTGGAGTGCAGTGTTATAATCTCACTGCAGTCTCAACCTCCTGGGTTCAAGCAATCCACTCACAGTCTCCCAAGTAGCTGTGATTACAGGCACGCACCACCATGCCTGGCTAATTTTTGTACTTTTTTGTAGAGATGAGGTTTCATCTTGTTGCTCAGGCTGGTCTTGAACTCTTGGGCTCAAGCATTCTGCCCACCTTGTCCTCCCAAAGTTCTGGGATTCTAGGTGTGCGCCAGTGCACATTCTTTAAATGTTTTAATTACTGTTGCAAATGATAGTAATTTAACAGCTTAAGTACTGTTTTTAGGTAACGTAGCTATTGGGGAGTAGGGGCTCCTAGGAGTGGCAGGATAGGATACCTCTGCCAAATTTTGTGTGATTAATAATGGATTGAGTCTCCCAACTTTTCCTTCATTCTTGGGAAGCAAAAACTAGTAGAAAGCTGTTCTTTCAGAGTTTTTAGGTTAAAATGTCTGAAAATTTCAGAGCCAGGTGCAGTGTCCTGAGCCTGTAGTCTCCTGCTGCTTGGGAGGCTGAGGCAAGAGGATCACTGGGGAGTTCAAGGCTGGTGAATTACAATTGTTCCTGTGAATAGCCACTGCATTCTAGCCTGGGCAACATAGTAAGATCCTGGTCTTAAAACTGGAAAAAAAAGGTGCTTTAAAAAGATGTCCGAGCCGGGTGCAGTGGCTCACACCTGTAATCCCAACACTTTTAGAGGCTGAGGTGGGCGGATCACGAGGTCAGGAGATCGAGATCAGCCTGGCTAACACAGTGAAACCCCGTCTCTACTAAAAATACAAAAAAAAAAAAAAAAATTAGCTGGGCATGCTGCTGCGTGCCTGTAGCTCCAGCTACTTGGGAGGCTGAGGAAGAAGAATCACTTGAACCTGGGAGGTGGAGGTTGCAGGGAGCCGAGATCATGCCACTGCACTCCAGCCTGGGCAACAAAGCAAGTCTGTGTCTCAAAAATAAAAAAAGGAAAAACATTTTTTTTTTGAGATGGGAGTTTCACTCTTGTACTTCCAGGCTGGAGTGTAGTGGTGCCATCTCGGCTCACCACAACTCTGCCTCCCGGGTTCAAGCAATTCTCCTGCCTCAGCCTGCGAGTAGCTGGGATCATAGGCATGTGCCACAACGCTCAGCTAATTTTGTATTTTTTTTTTTTTTTTTTTTTTGAGACAGAGTCTCGCTCTGTCGCCAGGCACCAGGCTGGAGTGCAGTGGTGTGATCTCGGCTCACTGCAACCTCTGCCTCCCGTGTTCAAGCAATTCTCCTGCCTCAGCCTCCCGAGTAGCTGGGACTACAGATGCGCGCCACCATGCCCAGCTAATTTTTATATTTTAGTAGAGATGGGGTTTCACTGTGTTGGCCAAGATGGTCTTAATCTCTTGACCTCGTGATCTGCACACCTCAGCCTCCCAAAGTGCTGGGATTACAGGCATGAGCCACCGCGCCCAGCTTAATTTTATATTTTTAGTAGAGATGGGATTTCTCCATGTTGATCAGGCTGGTCTAGAACTCCCAACCTCAGGTGATCCACCCACCTCAGCCTCCCAAAGTCCTGGGATTACAGATGTGAACCACTGTGCCTCGCCCACTGTGAGTTTTTCTATGGATGAGGAAACATTAAGTTTATTGCAAATTGAGATGGTGCCACATGTGTGTTTGTTCCTCACATCTGTTGAGTGGAAAGTTAACTGAGTTCCCTGTGTGCATGGGGCACTCATAGCTCTGGGGAGGCAGCCCAAGTAGAAAAGAGCCGCCTGTATCCTGGCGATGGGATTCCAGGGGATCTCTATTTCCCAGGGGCATAAGGCTGTCTGGATAGAGTGGGCTCATAAGGGCCCGGCTCCTCATGGCCATCTCCCCTTTCCTCCCACCAAGCAACATGCTTTGATTGCATCTTCCTGGGGGATGGTATTGGTGATGGTGACAGGAAGGGCCAGTGGAATCCTTACCTGCTGAACCTTAGCCTTGGATGCCTGGTGTCCTTGCCAGTTACTGTATAATGTTTTTGATTTCCTAGTTATGTCCCTGATGACTGATCTTATAAGCTTTAAATATACCTGCCTCTAGGGCAGGTTTAATATATTTTGGTTACAAAGGGCTCTACCTTTTAGGTACTATTGATAACTTGACATTTTACTTCTCCCCATCACTTGAGAGTCCCATGTGTCATAGCTGGGAGGAAGGGAATACCTGGTCATTGGCAGACTCGAGGCATTTGCCCTACCCCAACTAGCTCTGGTCCTCTGGCTAAGGATGTTTATCTGCAGTGAGTCACAGGATCTGGGACCCGGGACAGTGCTGAGAGCTTAGACTTAGTTGTGGATACTGCACTGGGTGCTGGCACAGAGGAGTAAGGTTCCCATTTCCACTACTCATTCCCCAAAAAGGAGAGCTTTGATAGTTCCTGTCGGCCAGACAGTGGGGAATCCAGCTAAGACATGTTCTTGGGCTACCTTGAGAACTTCCTACTGTTCTAGAGGATATAATGTGAAAGAGTGTGAGGTGTTACAGTGGGTGGCTGTGTCAGGAAGACTAGGTGGCTCTGGCCACAATCTTTCTGTGGTTCCTGAGCACTTTTTTCTCCCACATGTTCTGACCACCAAGCTGTATGTGACCATGATTGAGTATTTACCTCTGTTTGGGACTTGGTCTCTGAACCATGATGGGGAGGATCTCTATAGTGCCTCTATCTCTGAATGACCAAGTATGTAAATATGAGACTGTATAAAGAAACTTTCCAGAGGGACATTCTGATACAAATATATAGATGCAGCATATCAGATTCCTAGCACAGGCAGACATGACCCTTGCTTATAGGAAGCCACCATCAGAAAGACAAAAGGGCATTTTATTACCAAGTTGCAAAAAATTTTTCCTCTTTAGAGCATGGAAAACCAACACATAGTAGTTGGAGTTGTGCCCTGAACATCGCCTGCCAGTAGTTGGAGTTGTGCCCTGAACATCGCCTGCCTGCTAAATGCAGAGCACTTAGTCATGCCCATGAAACAGACACCCCATGTCGTCATGTGTCCGCAGATAGCAGACAGCTTATGTTCCTGGTAGGGTAGGGTGCGTCTCATAACTGACGCTGTTTTCAAATAAGCTGAGAATTTTAAAATTGAGAATCAGATTAGAAAAGTAAAAGATCAGCTGGATCTAATAACTGAAGTAAAGACTAAAGATGATGGGAAGTAGCTGAAAGTAAGGTCCTATGTTTCCCCATTTATTCATTAGGTGTATGGTATATATCTGGCACTGAATGAGTGCTAGGCACATATTAGTGATTGCAACAGATGTATTCCTGCTCTCCCACAACTTAGAATCTTGTGGGGGTGTTGGTTGAGCTGAGCTATTTGCTAAATAAGAATTAAAATGCGACTAGGTATGGTGACTCATGCCTGTAATCCCAACAGTTTGGGAGGCCAAGGCAGGAGGATTGCTTGAGCCCATGAGTTTGAAACCAGCCTGGGTAATATAGTCTATATCTCTTCAAAAAAGTTTAAAAATTAGCCTGAGGTGGGTAGATCACCTGAGGTCAGGAGTTCAAGGTGGGAGGCCGAGGTGGGTGGATCACCTGAGGTCAGAATTTCAAGACCAGCCTGGCCAACATGGTGAAACCCTGTCTCTACTAAAAAATACAAAAATTAGCCGGCGTGATAGTGGGTGCTTGTAGCCTGAGCTACTTGGGAGGCTGAGGCAGGGAAAATTGCTTGAACCCAGGAGGCGGCGGTTGCAGTGAGCCAAGATTTTGCCACTGCACTACAGCCTGGGCGACAGAGTGAGACTCTATCTCAAAAAAAAAAAAAAAAAAAATTAAAATGCATAAGAAAGGAAAAAGCCGGTAAAGAAAACCCTGTGCAACAGTAAAGAAAACTGTAGGCCAAGCACAGTGGTTCGTGCCTGTAATCCCAACACTTTGGGAGGCCAAGGCAGGGGGATTGCTTGAGCCCATGAGTTTAAAACCAGCCTGGGTAATGTAGTCCGTATCTCTTCAAAAAAATTTAAAAATTAGCCTGATGTGGGACACACCTGTAGTCCCAGCCATTCAAGAGGCCGATGGGAGGTTTGCTTGAGCCCAGAGACTGAGGCTGCAGTGAGCTGTGATTCCACCATTTCTAGCCTGGGTGACCAAAAAAAAAAAAAACAAAAAAACAAAACTACACAGAAAAGAGCTGAAGAAAAACCTTCAACTTGGAGCATTTTATAGAGGTCTGAGGAGAAGACCCCTACCAGAACACTGGGAATGTTGGTTGTTGAGAAGGAGTTCCTGGTGGAGGACCTCTCAGGCGTCAGTGGGAGTTAAGTGGTTCTTGGAACTGATACCCATACAGCCCCTTCATCTATGTACATGGTCATTTGGTGAGTGGCACTTAACATTGCTGGTGAGCCTGTGGTGGGCAAAAGTGACCCAGCCATCTAATGATGGCAGGGAGGAAAGGTCCCTGAAGAATGGATCTGAAATCCTGTGAGAACCACTTGGTCCCATGGGCCGTGGAGTGTGGAACAAGGTAGTAGAGAGGAAAGAGGATAGTTTTACGTATTGGTTATCTCACATTGAAGAGAGGGATCAAATCAAATTATAACGTGCTAAATTGTAAAACATCTTCTATAGCAGGTGAATTTTATTTCCTTTCTTATACCTTTGTAGAGCAGCTCAGTGTGTTTTTCTGAGATTTTAAGGGGCAAGCAGTGTCTTAGAAACTAAGGATGTATGCAGACATTGCTTTTGGAGTCTGGGGTATGTGTAAACCTGAGTGACACGGACACTAAGAGATAGAGGTGGACAGAGATGGGGTACAGCAGTGGAGGGCAGAAGCCCAGGGGTTGAGATCGGGCTTTTTGTTGTTCAGAATTTGCTGAAGACATGCATGAAGATAGAGTTTTCCAGACCTAAGAAGATAGTGAAATAGAGCAAGAGTTGCTGGCTGTTGTAGGATTTTTAAATTTTGAGATCACCAGGTTCAGTCAAGCTCTGCACCTTCATGTGTGTTTTTTTTTTAACTTTCTTTTTTTGAAATGGAGTCTTGCCCTGTTGCCAGGTTGGAGTGCAATGGCATAATCTCGGCTCACTGCAAAGTTTGCCTTCCGGGTTCAAGAGATTCTTCTGCCTCAGCCTCTCATAAACATTTTACCATAATGGTATTGTATCTTTTTTCAGTGAGCACTTTTCACTAAGTACTTTTTGAGATTTACTCATGTTGATACTTGTTGTTTTAGTTCTTTTTAATTGTCCTACAGAGTTCTATGATATTCCATGAAAGCCTATTGATGTATTTTCCAGCTCATGGCTATTAGGATTGTTCACAAGCAAGTGAACATGCTTGTGCTATCTCTCCATGTATGTTTGCAGTTTCCTTTGGCTGTGTGTCTGGGAGTGGACAGACTCAGCTGGGTGGTGAGTCTTCTCCAGGGCGTTGGGGCAGCGCATACTCTCACCAACAGCTATGCGGTCCTGTCCCCTCAGTGGTGTCACATTCGAACATTTTGGCCCATCTGATTTGTGTGGAAAAGTTTTTGCTTTTACTTTTCTTTTCCCTGATTATTGGTAAGATGGAGTGTCTTGTTGTAAGTTTACTGCTATTCAGGTTTTCTTCTCTGAATTACTTGTTGGTTCTTCTGATCTTCAGCCGATTTTTATTCTTTTAAGTTGCTTGATTTTTTTTTTTTTTTTTTTTTTTTTATAAAGATGGGGTTTCACCATGTTGGTCAGGCTGGTCTTGAACTCCCGACCTCAGGTGATCCGCCCACCTTGGCCTCCAAAGTGCTTGGATTATAGGCGTGAGCCACCACGCCCAGCCGCTTGATATTTTTTGATAAGGATTCATTAGCTATCACATGCATTGAGAAAGCTCTTTCCCAGGCTGTGGTTAGCCTTTTTTTCTTCTTTAAAGTGTCCTTTAGGGATTTAAAATTCTTGGCCAGGCGCAGAGGCACAAGCCTGTAATCCCAGAGGTTTGAGAGGCCAAGGTGGTTGGATTGCTTGAGCCTAGAATATTGAGACCAGGCTGGGCAACATAGTGAAACTGTCTACAAATACAAAAACATTAGGTGGGAGCGGTGGTGCAGGCCTGTGGTCCCAGCTGCTTTGGAAGCTGAAGTGGGAGGAGCGCTTGAGGCCAGGAGGTCGAGATTACAGTGAGCTGTGTTGTGCCATTGCACTCCAGCCTGGGCCACAGAGTGAGACCCTGTCTCAAAAAAAAAAAAAAGAAATTTGCTGGGTGCAATGGCTCATGCCTGTAATCTCAGCACTGTGGGAGGCTGGGGCGGGCGGATCATGAGGTCAGGAGATCGAGACCATCTTGGCCAAGTAATGAAACCCTGTTTGTACTAAAAATACAAAAATTAGCTGGGTGTGGTGGCACACGCCTGTAATCCCAGCTACTTGGGAGGCTGAGGCAGTAGAATCGCTTGAACCTGGGAGGTGGAGATTACAGTGAGCCGAGCTGAACTCCAGCCTGGTGACAGACCGAGACAGGATCCCATTGTGTCAGATTTAAAATTCGAATTCAATTTATTTTAAGATTTAAAAAATTTTTTGAGAGGCTGGGTGCGGAGGCTCACGCCTGTAATCCCAGCACTTTGGGAGGCCGAGGCGGGCAGATCACCTGAGATCAGGAGTTTGAGACCAGCCTGACCAACATGGAGAAACCCCATCTCTACTAAAAATAAAATATTACCCAGGCATGATGGTGCATGCCTGTAATCCCAGCTACTCAGGAGACCGAAGCAGGAGAATTGCTTGAACCCAGGAGATAGAGGTTGTGGTGAGTTGAGATCGCACCATTGCACTCCAGCCTGGGCAACAAGAGCGAAACTCTATCTCAAAAAAAAAAAATTTATTTTGAGATAATTGTATATTCACATTCAGTTTTTAGAAGAGAGATCCTATGTACTTACCCAGTTCTACCATGGTAATATCTTGCAAAACTATAGTACAATATCACAACCAGGATATTGAAAATGGTACAGTCAAGGTACAGAATAGTTCCATTATCACAGGATATTTTGTTGTCCTTTTATAGCCACGTCTACCTCCCTCACACTCTGACCCCACTAATCTGTTATCCCTGGCACCTACTAATCTGTTCTCTGTTTCTATAATTTTGTCATTTCAAGAATGTCATAAAAATGAAATCATATATATATAAGTACATAACCATTTGGGATTGGCCTTTTTTTTTTTCTTTTCCCACTTAGCAAGATTGCTTGGAAATTCATCCAAGTTGTTGAGTGTATCAATAGTTCATTCATTTTTATTGTTCATTAGTATTCCATGGTATGCATGTACCATAGTTTGTTTAGTCATTCACCCATTGAAGGACATCTGGGTTGTACCATTTGTTGAAAAGACACTTTTTTCCACATTGAATTGCTTTTGCACTGTTGTTAAAAATCACTTGGACATATTTGTATAGGTCTATTTCTGGATTCCCTATTATGTTTCATTGGCCTATGTATCTGTCTCTGCACCAATACAGTCCTCTTTTTTTAATTTTAAAATTATTATTGCTATTTTTGAAGCAGGGTCTTGCTGTGTTACCCAGGCTGGAGTGCAGTGATGTGAACACGGCTCACTGCAGCGTCAACCTCCTGGGCTTAAGTGGTCCTCCCACCTAGGTCTTCAAGTAGCTGAGGCCACAGGTGCATGCTACCACATTTGGCTAATTTTTAAAATTTTTGTAGAGATGAGGTCTTTTTGTTTTAAAGATGAGGTTTCACCTTGATAGCCAGGCTGGTCTTGAACTCCTGACCTCAGGTGATCCACCCACCTTAGCCTCCCAAAATGCTAGGATTACAGGCGTGAGCCACCACACCTGGCAAGATGAGGTCTTACTATGTTGCCCAGGTTGGTTTCTAACTCATGGGCTCAAGTGATCCTTCTGCCTCAGCCTCTCAGAGCGTTGGGATTATAGGTATGAGCCACTATACCTAGCTCTTAATATTTTTTTTTAATAGAGACAGCGTCTTACTATGTCGCCCAGGCTGGTCTCAAACTCCTGGGTTCCTCCATCAGCCTCTTGCGTAGCTGGGATCACAGGCATATGCTTAGTTTTCAGCATACATATTCTGTACGTGTTTTGTTAGATTTATACCTAAGTAATTTTTTTTGATAGTTTAAATGATACTGTATTTTTAAATATGGTGTCCACATGTTTATTGCAGTATATACAAATACAATTGATTTTTGAATGTTTTTGTATTCTGTAATCTTGTTGAACCCGCTTATTATAGAACTAATATAGGGACTATAAGGAATTTTCTTATAGATTCCTTGGAATTTTCTACATAGACAACTATGTCATCTGCAAAAAAGGACAATTTTATTTTTTCTTTTCCAATCTGTCTGCCATACTTTTTTTCTTTTTTTCTCTGTCTCTTTTTTTTTTTTGAGACAGAATTTCACTCTTGTTGTCCAGGCTGGAGTGCAGTGGCGTAATCTTGGCTCACTACAACCTCTGCCTCCTGGGTTCAAGCGATTCTCCTACCATGTAGGCCCAGCTAATTTTTTGTATTTAGTAGAGATGGGGTTTTAACATATTAGTCAGGCTGTTCTCAAACTCCTGACCTCAGGTGATCTGCCTACCTTGACCTTCCAAAGTGCTGGGATTACAGGCATGCACCACTGCACCCAGCCACCATACTTTTTTTCTCACCTTATTGCACTAGCTAGAACTTCTAGTATTTTGTTGTGTAGGAATGGTGATAGCAGACATTCTTTGCCTTGTTTCTGTTCTTAAGGATAAAGCACCAGTCTCTCATCAGTAAATATAATGTTAGCTGTGGGGTATTTTGGTAGATGCTCTTTATCAAGTTGAGGAAGTTTCCTGTCTCCTGTTTTTCTAAGAGTTTTTAAAATTATGAATCAGTGTTGAATTTTGTCAGATACTTTCTCTGCATCAATTGGTTCACGTGATTTTTGTTCTTTAGCCTGTTAACATAATCTTCAAATACTGAGCTGATTGCTTTTCAAATATTGATCTCTCCTTGCATCTCTGGAATAAGTACCACTTGGTCATCGTATATATTTCTTTTAATATATTGCTGAATTCTGTTTGATTAAGTTTTGTTAAAGATTTTTCTTTCTGTTTCTATGTTAGATACTGGTCTATAGTTTTGTTGTAATATCCTGGTTTGATTTTGGTATCTGGATAATGCTAGCTTAATAGAATGAATCAGAGCCAAGTGTGGTGTCAAATGGCTGTAGTTTCAGCTACTCAGAAGGCTGAGGTGGGGGGATTACTTGAGCCCAGGAATTCAAATCCAGTCTGGGCAACATAGCAAGACCCCGTTTCTTTTTCTTTTCTTTTCTTTTTCTTTTTCTTTTTTTCTTTTGAGACAGAGTTTTGCTCTCGTTGCCCAGGTTGGAGTGCAGTGGCGCGATCTCGGACTGTGCACCCTCCCTCTCCCGGGTTCAAGCAATTCTCCTGCCTCAGCCTGCTGAGTAGCTGGGACTACAGGCACCCGCCACCATGCCTGGCTAATTTTTTTGTATTTTTAGTAGAGATGGGGTTTCACCATGTTGGCCAGGCTGGTCTCGAACTCCTGACCTCAGGTGATTTGCCCCTTGGCCTCCCAAATTGCTAGAGGTGGAGGTTGTAGTGAGCCGAGATTGCGCCACTGCGCTCTAGCTTGTGTGACAGAGCGAGACTCCGTCTCAAAAAAAAAAAAAAGCGCTTAACATAAGATGACTGTTCTAGATTTAGAGACAGCGATCAGACTTGATGTATGTATCTTTGTTGGGGGTGGGAGAGGGGGGCCAGAGACAGGGTCGTGCTCTGTGGCCCAGGATAGAGTACAGTGTCATGTTCATAGCTCAATGTAACCTTGAACTCCTGGGCTCAAGTGAATAGCTGGGACTATAGGTGCATTCCACTTCACTATCCTAGTTTTTTTGTTTTGAGACGGAGTCTCACTCTGTTGTCAGGCTGGAGCACAGTGGCGTGATCTTGGCACACTGCAACCTCTGCCTCCCGGGTTCAAGCAATTCTTCTGCCTAGCCTCCTGAATAGCTGGTACTACAGATGTGCACCACCATGCCCAGCTACTTTTTGTGTTTGTAGTAGAGATGGGGTTTCATCTTGTTGGCCATGCTGGTCTCAAACTCCTGACCTTGTGATCTGCCCACCTCGGCCTCCTAAAGTGCTGGGATCACAGGTGTGAGCCACCACACCCAGAAGTCATCTTATGTTTAGGGATGTCAGCATTTGGAGAGACCAGGCCAGTTGTCTTGCAGAAGATCCCACATTCTAGATTTGTGTGATTTTCTTTGCATGGCTCCCAAATTTCCTGTAAATTGAAAGTTAGGTCTAAGCAGTGCCACCCAGCAGAAATACAACATGAGCCACATATGTCACTTAAATTTTTCTGGTAGCCACATGAAAAAAATCAGCAGATGATGTTCTTTTTTTCTTTTAATTCGCTCTGTCACCCAGACTGGAGTGTAGTGGTGCAGTCTTTGCTCACTGCAACCTCCACCTCCCAGGTTCAAGCAATTCTGCCTCAGCCTTCTGAGTAGCTGGGATTACAGGCATCTGCCACCACATCTGGCTAATTTTCATATTTTTAGTAGAGATGGGATTTCGCCATGTTGGCCAGGCTAGTTTTGAACTCCTGACCTCAAGTGATCCTCCTGCCTTGGTCTCCCAAAGTGCTAGGATTACAGGTATGAGCCACTGCACCTCACCTATTTAATACATTTCTTTATTATTTATTCTTTGTTAATACTTGTTTGCTTAATATATTTTATTGAATCTATCTGACTATATCCAAAATATTACCAAAATATATATCATTTTAGTATGTAATCAATATTTTAAATGTATTAATGAGGCATTTTACATTCCTTTTTATAACGTTTTCAAAATCCATTGTATGCTTTACACTTAATGGACCAGTTACATTTCCAGTGCTAAGGAGTTGCATGAAACTGGTGGCTTCTGTATAAGAGAACATGGGGGTAAGAGGCTTGATCCAACTCAGGGTAGATGTTTTTGGCAGTAACTCCTGGAGGATAGTATATGACTTCAAACCACTGGAATTGCTCAAATCTGAATCTGCTTTTCTTTCTTTCTTTTTTTTTTCTTTAGGCTCTGTGTGCTCTGGGATGGAGCAGGTGTGCAGAGGGTGAGGACCCAGCTCTGGAACCAAGTCATTTGCTCCTTTACTTAGCAAGACTATCGACCTGAGCAAACTTGGGCCTGGGATGAGGATGTTTGTGGGCCTCTCGCTGCTGCTCCCCCTCTGGGGGAGGACCTTTCTCCTTCTGCTCTCTGTGGCCATGGCTCAGTCCCACTGGCCCAGTGAACCCTCAGAGGCCATCAGGGACTGGGAAAACCAGCTTGAGGCATCCATGCACTCAGTGCTCTCAGAACTTCATGAGGCTGTTCCCACAGTGGTTGGCATTCCTGATGGCACGGCTGTCGTTGGGCGCTCATTTCGAGTGACCATTCCAACAGATTTGATTGCCTCCAGTGGAGACATCATCAAGGTGAGACTGGATATAAAGCATACATGAGGAAGAGTTCTCATTTTCTATTTTAGTTTTGGTGTATTTTCCTTCTCAATTCTAAGCTTCACCAATTCTGAGCTCAGTTCTTCCAATACCCCCTTACAAGAAGGACAGCCACTGATGTTCATAAGAGGATCCCTGTATACTCAGAATAGCATCCTAAACTTTATTCTTGCTCCCATTCTGAGGGCGTCGCCATGTAATAGCCTTTACTCTGGAAGTTGTACTGATCACTGATTTAGGGATTTGGTGGAAGAGTCTGTCACATGTATAGGAAAAGGTTACCTTTCATAAACCACAGAGTTAAATCCAAGAAATATAGGACTTTTATGCTTTGAACTTATTTTTTAAAATAAGATATAAATAAATATGAGTTCCTCTCTAATTTGCTGATTTATGTTTGCTAATGTAATTGATCACTTAAGAACGAAAATTAGTACCCAAACTTCAGCCTTACCCCTTATCCTTTGGAGAAGCCATCCAGAGAACAATGGATTCTGAGGCCCATTTAGAGAAGAGTGACTTGGCTGACCCAGGATAGAAATCAGGTGAACTAGGAAGTTTTTATGTGAAAAAGCAGCATCCGTCTGTCTGGGTTTGTGAAACCATGGAATTTCTCCTAGATCCTGAGTGAGTTTGTTTCACGGACAGGTGGGTGGGATGTATCCCTCCGAACATCTTCTAGAGCAGAAGTTAGCACACTTCACCCAAGCTGGAGTGCACTGGCATGATCATGGCTCACTACAACCTTGATCTCCCAGGCTCAAGTGATCCTGTCACCTCAGCCTCCCAAGTAGCTGGGACTACAAGCACATGCCACCACACCTGGCTAAGTTTTGTACTTTTTGTAGACATGGGGTTTTGCCGTGTTGCCCAGGCTAATCTTGAACTCCTGAGCTCAAGCCATCTCCTGCCTTGGCCTCCCAAAGTGCTGGGATTGCAGGGTGCCACTGCATCAAGCGCAAGGCAGTAAATATTTTAGGTTTTGCAGGCCATATGGTTTCTGTCAAAACTCCTGACTCTGCCTGTGTAGTGTGAAAGTAGCCTTTACAATATGTAAATGAATGGGCAATAAAACTTTACTGTGGATACTTTTTCTTTTTAAATTTTTTACACTTATAGTCCCATTCTGACATGAAACAGATTTTTGAATTTCATATGTCAAGAAAGAAATATTCTCAAACAATTTTTTTTTTTGAGACAGGATCTTGCTCTGTTGTCCAGACTGGAGTGCAGTGGTACAGCCATGGCTCACTGCAACCTCCACCTACCAGGCTTAAGCCTTCTTCCCACTTCAGCCTCCCAAGTAGCTGGGACTACAGGTGTGCACCACCACACCTAGCTAATACAATTAATTAATTAATTATTTTTGAGACCGAATTTTGCTCTTGTCATCCAGGCTGGAGTGCAGTGGCACGATTTTGGCTTACTGCAACCTCTGCCTCCTGGGTCAAGTGATTCTCCTGCCTCAGCCTTCCTAGTAGCTAGGATTACAGGCGCATATTACCACACCTGGCTAATTTAAATTTTTATTTGTTTTAATTAATTAATTTTGAGATGGAGTCTCTTTCATCCAAGCTGAAGTGCAATGGCGCAATCTCAGCTCACTGCACCTTCCATCTCCCGGATTCAAACGATTCTCTTGCCTCAGCCTCCGGAGTAGCTGGGATTATAGGCATGCATCACCATGCTGGGCTAATTTTTGTATTTTTAGTTGTCCAGGCTGGTCTTGAACTCCTTTCCTCAGATGATTCACCTGCCTCAGCCTCCCAACACCCAGCTAATTAAAAAAAAAGTTTTTTTGTGGGCGTGGTGACTTACACCTGTAATCCCAGCATTTTGAGAGGCTGAGGGAAGCAGATTGCTTGAACCCAGGAGTTTGAGACCATCCTGGGCAACATGGTGAAACCCCAACTCTACAAAAAAATACAAAAATCAGTTACAAAAAAATTTTTTTTAGACAATGTCTTACTCTGTCCCCTAGGCTGGTCTCAAACTTCTGCTTCCTGCCCTACAACATTCTTTCTCTAGAGGTGTGGCCTACATGTAAACTAAAAGTATTCTAAGATCTATACTTTATTATGTATTTTTTGTTATCTTCTCTGCATTTCAACTTGTACATACATTTAGTGTTCTGGCTTTCTATTGATGTGTTTCATAAACCACAGAGTTAAACCCAAGAAACACAGGACTTTTATGCTTTGAACTTATTTTTAAAAAATAAGATATAAATAAATAAAACAGTGGTTTAAGACAGCCAGCTTGTTTTGCTCAATATTTTTTTGGTGAGGAATTCAGAGATAAGGAACTTTATCTCTGTTTCACATGGTATTAGAGTGGCTCATCTGGGGCTGGGGAATCCACTTATTAGTCGGCTCATTCATGGCTGGCAAGTTGATGCTGCCTGTTGACAGGGAGCTTAGCTCAGGCTGTTGGTCAGTGTCCTTGGTACCCCTCCATGTAGACCTCTCTATGGGCTGCTTAGGTGTCCTCAAAGCACATGGATTTTAAGATTAGATATTCCAAGAAATGGGAAAGGAAGCTACCAATCTCTTAAGATCCAGGCTTGGGAACTTGTATAGCAACACTTCCATTTTACTCCATTGGTCAAAGCACATACTGGCTCTGATGGGTATTTACCAACTTGCCCCCCTGACCCACAAGCCCCAGGCTTCTAGATTAGAAATGGCTACAAGTTCTATGCCACTCTTTCCTTGGAGAGGTGAGTCTGTGCCATATTCCCTGAATCTGGGTGGACCTACTGTTTGGCCTGCGCCCTTGTGGTCACCTCCTTTTCCTTGTCGGTCCCCTTCTTTTTAAGTCATGGCTTGTTCTCAGGGTGACCTCGTGGTCTCTGGAGAGCTCACATATTTCTGAAGATCTTGGCCCATGTAGCAACTCACTTTCACAGAGCTCTTTCTAGTTTGCAGAGTGTTTGCATAACGTTTCCTTGTAATCTTTGTAATATCCCTACAAGCCAGATGCTAGTCTGACCATTAGATATAGAGTGGTGGTTCTGGAGGGTACATTTCTTGCCCAGCTTCAGATTTAATTCTGAATATCCGTACCCTGCATTGGTTATCTTTGTTCCAGTAGCCATTGGAATGTTTTTGTTTTGTTTTGTTTTGTTTGTTTGTTTGTTTTAGAGATGGAGTCTTGCTCTGTTGCCCATGCTGGAGTGCAATGGCGTGGTCTCAGCTCACCACAACCTCTGCCTCCCAGGTTCAAGCGATTCTCCTGCCTCAGCCTCTTGAGTAGCTAGGATTATAGGCTTCCGCCACCACGCCCAGCTGATTTTTGTACTTTTAGTAGAGATGGGGTTTCACCATGTTGGCCAGGCTGATCTTGAACTCCTGATCCACCTGCAGGTGTGAGCCACCACACCTGGCCCCTGTTGGAATGTTTTACACGGCTTAATCTTGGCCAGAAGTGCCTTGAGGTGAAACAGCAAACTAGATATTTGCTGTATCTGGCAGAGAGATATTTAACAGGCTTATTCACCGGAAGCGGTGAAGAGATTTTACTGGGAAAACAGGATTTTATCTGAGCATATTTATCTCTGGAAAGCAGACCACTTAGTAGCTGATGAGCTTGTAGAGAAACAGATGAAGATGTGTGAGTCTTCATTCCAGTCTTAACCACCAGGGTTATATGAGTTGGAGAGTCAGAAGGTCAGAAAGCCTGATCTTGTTTCTAGAGCTTTCGTTTCCTCATCTATAAAGCAGGATTTAAAGCTTTATATTAAAGGAGTTTTTTTCTCATTATAATATTGATGCATAAATGTGCATTGTGGAAAAGATAGAAAGGGAAAAAGAAAATCTGTGGTTTCTACCACTTAGTGTGAAGTTCTCTACCATTTTCTGTTGTTGTTTTTTTTTTTTTTGAGACAGAGTCTTGCTCTGTTGCCCAGGCTGGAGTGCAGTGGCATGATCTTAGCTCAGTGCAACCTCTGCCTTCCGGGTTCAAGCAATTCTTCTGCCTCAGCATCCTGAGGAGCTAGGATTAGAGGCGTTTGTCACCACACCTGGCTAATTTTTTTGTGTTTTTAGTAGAGACAGGGTTTCACCATGTTGGCCAAGCTGATCTCAAACTGCTGACCTCGTGATCCGCCTACCTTGGCCTCCCAAAGTGCTAGGATTACAGGCATGAGCCACTGTGCCTGGCACCCTCTCTTGACTCTTGACTGTGTGTTTATTGATCCAGTATTAGTACAAATTCACTGTTTCCCAATATTTAATGGTTTATAATTTATTGTTCTTAATTATTGTGGTGCTCAAATTGTCCCAGATTTGACCATTGGGAGCCTCTCTAAGTTGGTTGTGTTCTTGTGATATACCCCTGTCAATCATTTGAATGCTTCCTTACTTTGTGGGATAAGATGCTTCAGGCCCGTCTTATATTCACCCTCCCTCAGCCATTTCTTCAAGTAGCCTGATTCCGTTTGGTGGTGAATGTTACTAGGGATCCATATCTGGGTGTTAAGTGAGTTCATTGCCACTGGGATTTCCTTGCTTCTATCAGTCTTTCAGCAGATAACATGGCTTCATTTTTAGATGACTAAGTGGTAGCTAAGTGACTTATCGTAGAGCATATAGCTTGTAGGGACAGAGTTAGTTTGTAAGGCGCACCCAAGAGGCTTCCTAAGCCTGTAGTATGTAAGGTCTTATCTTCAGGTAACTGACCTGTGTTTATTTTGTACTTCAGCGTGCTTTGGAATTATAATTTAATGCTTTGTTCTAGTCAGTTTTAGAGCACTTCCCTCATAGTTGTTTGTTGTCCTGCCTCTCACCTCTGACACTGCAGGGCTGTGGAAGAGAGAGACGCTGGGTATGCCTTGACATGGATGGTGTCATATGTGATGAGACAAGTTTACACAACCTGCCATGCATGAGGGCATCTTTGAGCCAGAGGAGAAGCTGACCCATCATGGGGCCCAAAACTGATTGCTTGTCTTTTTCTTTTTTTTTTGAGATGAAGTCTCACTCTTGCCCAGGCTGGAGTGCAATGGCACCATCTTGGTTCACTGCAACCTCTGCCTCCCAAGGTTCAAGTGATTCTCCTGCCTCAGCCTCCTGAGTAACTGGGACTATAGGTGCGTGCCACCACGCCCAGCTAATTTTTGTATTTTTAGTAGAGATGGGGTTTCACTATATTGGCCAGGATGGTCTCAATCTCCTGACTTAATGATCCACCTGCCTTGGCCTCCCAAAGTGCTGGGATTACAGTCGTGAGCCACTGTGCCTGGCCAACTGATTGCTAAGTAAATGGCTGGTTTACAGTTCTGGCTCTTGGGAGGGAGGTTGCAGGACCACAGATTTGGGAGATCAGGGCCGACCTTGGTGAAAGTGAAAGGAGAGTTTGAGTGAAAGGTGATGTCTGACTGGTAAGCTATCATCATTCCCTGTTTAGGGTTCTGGTTACTGGGCATAGGACCTGTTTCAAAGTAGATGCCTAATTAAAGGCTTGCTATGTGATAAAGCTTAACAGAGCTGGAGCAACAACTGGAGGATGTGTAGGGCAGTGGTGGGTTACAGAGCTCCATGTGGGGAATTTGAGAAGTTGTTGGGAGCCCATGGAGTTGGGGTCCTCAGCAGAGAAAGACCAGTGCCCACATGTGGCAGGGTAGTCAATTTGAGCGAAAGTAAATGGAGAGAGAAGTGGTTCCATAAGGGACTTTTCAAAGGGTTTCTTCCCCAGTTATCAGAGGAATAAGAAGCAGGTGGTGAGGAACTGAGGTAGGAGATACTGAGCCTGGCCTGGCTTCCTCCTGAGCCCCATGTAGGGTATCTAGATGAGGGATGGTCTGTTTGGACAGGGCCGAGTTGCCAAATGAAACTCAGGTGGAACATGATCTGCATGGTCTGTCCCAAGACCTGGTAAGATTAGATGGCATGGTTATCGTACTTGCTGACTGGTTAGGGAATGTGCATGGGAGTTGATGGTGGAATAATCCAGTGTTTGTTGCACACTTGGATGCTGGTCTGTTGAAGGGCTAGAAAATTAATTTCTCTGTTGCTTCTTGGCCTTTTGGCTAAGGTCAAGTATGATAATTAATTTCTCATTCTAATTGACTTGTGTTGGCTGCCTGTAAAGCCTAGCCTGACCTGTGTGGGCTGCTGGTTACTTTATTTCAGGAGATTGTGCTGCCTGGTGTCAGTCTGTTGATATACCCAACAAAGCGCCTGAAGCAAGTGCTTCACTACATTTTATATTGGTGTATACTTTACACATCAGTCTGCAAGGTCAGGAAAAAAAGAAGGGACCTGTCTGCCTGGAGGGTATAGCCCCAAGATCCTGGCTCCTCTGCTCTGCCCGACACCTGACACTTTGATGTTCTGAGAGCCCTTGTCCAGTCTCAGCCTGGCCGGCACTTGTCGCTTAACCTGTTGTTCTACAGCTCTGCGTTGAGGATTGATGTTCTGTTATTGATCCCAGCTTAAATCCCACATGGACTACTTTGATCAGACGTGTGAGAAGGGGCTGTGGACTGCCTTGAGGTCCTCATGGCCAGCATAGCTTTTTTTGAGAGACCTGTGCCATGGGGCTCCTGTCTCCTCTCTTGTGGCCTCAGGACATCCTAAAGCAAATAGTCTTGGTGTTTGCTCCCTTGAATCAGATGGGATGGATGTATACAAAGCTCATTCCAGGTCTTGACTGTCCTTGGATCTCACAGCTACTTTTGGAGCTTCTTACTAGGATCTGTGGGGATGGATCCCACAGAAACCAACCTGGCCTTTGCTCAGTGGATCCTGGCCTGTCCTGGGCTGGCATAGTATAAGCCACCCATCCTGACTTGTCTCCCTTGGGTTTGGTGCTGGATCCCTGCAGGCACTTCTCCTCTGACTTGAGTGTGGGACTGGCTGAGAAATGTGATTATACGCCGTCAGATGTTCTAACCTCTCCTCGAAGGTGGTCAGGGAGAGACATCATTCCATCTCATGAAATGCCTGGGCTACCCCTCTTCACCCCCTCAGATGTTTCATTTTGATGGAGACTGCAAGGATGTCTTTTCATCCCTGCTTCCTTCCCTTCAGCCTTCTTGCCTGGACAATGTGGACCTTCCCTCAGCCCAAGATGTCGGCAGGCTGGGAGCAGCCCTTCCTGGGGCTGTGCTCTCAGCTGCTGGCATGGCCCCCCAATTGTTCCCCTGAGAACAATGGGCACTCTCTTTGGCTAGGAAGGGGAGTTCATGAAAGGAGCATTTCTTTGGATGCTTGAGAGCTTTGTGGCAACCCCGCCTGTGTGAGATGAACTGCAGTTTCTTCCTGCCTCGAGTGGGTGTTCCCCATTTCTGAATGGACCCCTTGTGAACACAGCACACCGGGAAGTGCGGGTTGGCAATGGAAGGCATCCTAGGGGGTGGGCCGTCAGAATGGCATTTGCCCAGACTCATCAACTCAAATACTTACTGAAAATATAGGCTTCTGTGTTTAAAAAAATCACTGAGGACATGACAAAGTAAAATAGATGATGTCAGGGCTCCAGATTGAAGGACTGATTCTGAGGATTTTATTAGTGGCTGTAACTATGTTAAGCTGCCCTTTACTTTTTTGGGGGAAAAGATTAATTTTTGATCTTAGATGAGACCAGTGAACATGAGATAAAATGCTTCATAGCTCAGACCAGAAGGGCATTGGCTGGGCTGAACAGTGTGTTCAGTGTGTGATCCTGTGACCTTGGTGTTTGTGGCAGAGACCTTGTGCTGCTTTGAAGTTTGTGTGTCTAACAGCAGGACCAATGAAAATCTCTTGTGGGTGTGGCTTTTGCTTTACTTGTCAAACCAAAGGCCACATGTACTTACTTCCCTCATAATGTTTTACCTCAGATGGGGACAGAGGCCTGGCCCTCTGACCTCAAGCTAGAGGCTCTTCCTGTTGGCCTGTGCCATCTCCCTGCAGCACATCCATGTGACCGCCCATGCTCCTCATTAGTGGAAGGCCACAGATACAGGAAAACCCTGAGTGTGAGTTAGCACCAAGCCTTACGCTCCATCAGAGGGTCCATCTCCTGCTTCCCTGAGCAGAGGACACACAGTGAGCTTGCAATGAGGAGTCCTTGACTGCCTCATGTGGGAGTGAGTGCCTCCAGGATGTTGTCTATGGTACCCAGCCATAGATGGCTGCAGGTTGGCCCAGCTCTGCAGCCTGACTGAAGGATGAGGGAGTTGAAGGGTCAGGAATTGGTGACCAGGTCTGAAGGAAGGCAGGGACTTTGCCAAGTCAGGCCTCTACAGGTCTAAGCATTGGGATGTCACAGGGCGGCAGTTAGTATCACTTTGAAATGGATCACTAAAAAGACCTCTAGGCATATCTGTTCGGGGACACAGGGAAGGGCCCAGACCACACTTTAGGGGCTGACATGTCCAGAGGTATTGGTGGAAGGTGCCACCATAAAGGCCGAGTTCCCTCCAAAAGATCTGTAGTGAGAAGGAATGCTAACCAAATCAGTTTCTCAATGATATGTTATTAGGATCCTTCTTTACTGGCCATCATCAGCTGTGGAAGTGCTCGTCTGTCTGTCAAGAGTCTTTGCTTGCCATTTCTAAGTCCTATAACTCCTGCATGGATAAGACATCATCTTATGGGCCCTGAATGATAAAACTTGTGTTTTCTTGGTTTCATAAGCCAATTATAATTATTTGGCCCTAGAGAGAGCCTAATTCTTTAGTTTTATTTTTCAACTATGCATAACTGACTCAGACTGTGGGTGGAAACCTGGTTTTATGAGAACTAAGTAACAGAAACTCCTCCACCCATTTGCTCTTTCTTCAGGTATGGAATGGTACTGGCTTGGGGTGAGAGACTTTGCTTATGTTTCATGGTGTTTTTGCTTTTTGAGACAAGCCTTGCTCTGTCACCCAGGCCAAGGTGTAGTGGCACTTTAGCTCACTTTAGCCTTGACTTCCCCAGGCTAAAGCAGCCTTCCCACCTCAGCCTCCTGAGCAGCTGGGACCACCACACCTAGCTAATTTTTGTATTGTTTGTAAAGATGGTGTTTTGTCGGGTTGTCCAGGGTGATGGTGTTTAGTGCCTACAGGTGCTGTATCTTTATCAGAATCAGTGTTTGATGGTCTATTGTGTGTAGGTAGGAGGACATCAGTAAAGCAGCTGGAGGGAGTGTCCCAGAGACTGAGGAGTGACCAATACCTTCAAGTCTGGCAGTTCCTTGTCATTGGTCATGGTGATTTATTGTGGGCATCACTGGGCAGGTAGTTTTAGAAGTTTTTTTCTTAAAGACTGTGTCACACTATGTTGCCCAGTCAGGTCTCTACTCCTGGGCTCAAGTGATACTCCTGAGTAGCTGGGATTATAGATGTGAGCCACCATGCCCAGCTCAGTCTTTGGAACTTTTTGTGGATCTGCCCGGGTTTTATGGTTTGATTCTTAATGTTTTGGAACATACTTTATGGGTCAGGATTTCTGAAGTTGGTCATACAGCTTTTCAAGATCTTTTTTTCCTTAATGCTAGACTCTCTTTCTACCTCAGAAGCACATTGTCTCCAAGGATTGCTGAAACTGGAAAGTTTTCTGGCCTTTTGGGTGGCCTATGAGCTGGAGCCTGTGATCTCCTTAAATCAGGCTTCTTTGTGCAGTTTCTGCCTCCTGCAGATGTGCCCAGTAACTGTCTGAAGGTTTCCTGCCTCGAGTGGGGGTGACTGCTTTGGAGCTGGGAGAGGTAAGGCCTGCTGACTTTATAGTTGCTGTCTGGTGTTTGGTGATGGAGGGTAGAGTGACCTGAAATGCTGGAGGAGTTCCATGGTGGGACCAGCTTATCACCCCAAACACATGTGCCTCTGTGCCTCTGCTGCTGAGGACCTCACAGCCCCAGTTCTTGCCTCTTTTCTGCCCTTCCTGGCCTGGAAACCCTTAGAGGATTAGTTGTGGGTATCTATGGTACAGTAGGCTGAAATCTTTATACTAGGCAAACCAAGGACTCTAAGGATAGTCAAAATCCCATGTGTAAATATGCCAGGATATCGTGTTGGGGGGGGGGGCGCCGCGGGGGGGGGGGGG